>JACXGM010032779.1:0-12514 GCA_016801145.1 Umbra pygmaea | reverse complement strand
CACCTGAGACCTGAGCGTCTTTATTTTATCTCAGAGTATATCATTTTCTTTGCCGGATTTCGCTTATCCATGTCGTAAATTCTAAGGGCCAGGCCTCTAATCAATGCATATTTGTGGGCGTGTTATGTAAATTACGATGGTTTTCAACCGTCTGATTTATCAACAGCCGCTCATTCGTACGCTGGAATTGGAGTGATACTAAAGTTTTGTAAATCACACGTGGGTCTCGTCGTAAGATGATTTCTGCGCTCAAATCTACACTGGTTTCTACGCACGTTTGATAAATGAGGGCCAGTATTCCCTGATGGCATTGGCCTCTTTCAGCAGGATAATGCACCCTGCCGCAAAGAAAACTGGTTCAGGAATGTTTTTAGGTACAGAACAAGTTGACTTGGCCTCCAAATTCATCAGATCTCAATCCAATTGAGCATCTGTGGGACGTGCTGGACAAACAAGTCCAATTCATGGAGGCCCCACCTCTCAGCTTACAGGACTTAAAGATCTGCTGCTAACGTCTTGGTGCCAGACAACATAGCTCACCTTCAGAAGTGTAGTGGAGTCCATACCTTGACGGGTCAGGGCTATTTGGGCAGCAAAAGGGGGACCGACACAATATCAGGCACGTGTTCACAATGTTATGGCTGACTGGTGTCCAGTTGTGCTCATATATTTGCATACCCTGGCAGAAATTGTGAAATTTTGACAATATGACATCCTGCAAAAAAATCGCATATTTCAGTTTTCCTTACTCAAACATGTTCTGAGGGCAGAAATATTCTGATTGGTTCAGGCGAACACCCAATCAAAATGGAGAGGAGACTGGAGTTCAGTAACATTTCAGTCTTATGTTTGTGCTTGTGGACTTTTCGCTTCAATTCAGACCACAAATTGACCTAACCTTAACCATACAATTTGCAGCTAATATGCAGCTAGTTATGTGGTGAACTATATTTGTAATTTTATTAAAAAGTAAAACATTTTAAAATGTTTCCAAAGACATCTTGGGATTTAATCTTTCAACCTTATGGTTCCTAGTCAGATGATATAAACACAAGGCTAACTTCTGGCTAGGCTGACTAACTGCAGCCCTCTGATATCATTCATGAACTCCCACCTCCTCTCCATTTTGATTGGGTATTTGAATGAACCAATCATAATCTTACTGCCCTCAGAACATGTTTGAGTCAGGATAACTGGCATGTGCCAGAAATCTGACTGTTATGTAAGGATAGTGATCATAAGAAGTAATTAATTAGCACATAGTTGTTTGGCTCTTTTGTAAACTGTACTGATCACCCAAATGGTCACGATCAAAGGTTTATACATACTCTTGAATGTTTGGCGTTTCTACAGACATACAAGGTGACACACAGGTTAAAATGGCAATTAAAGGTTAATTCCCCACACCTGTGGCATTTTAAATTGCAATTAGTGTCTGTATATAAATAGTCAATGGTTTTGTTAGCTCTCACATGGATGCACTGAGCAGGCTAGATACTGAACCTTGGGGAACAGAAAAGAACTGTCAATAGCACTGTGTAACAAGGTACTGGAATTGCAAATGCTAGTCAATACTCTTCATTCACTTATTAAGAAGTCAAAGATTCTGGGATCTCTTGATACCAAGTCAAGTTCGGATAGATCAAAAAACTTTTCAGACAAAATTGACAAGAATTGTTTGGGATGCAAAGACCAAAACCCACAGGTAACCTCAAGATACATACAGGCTGCTCTGGAAAAAGACGGTATGGTTGTTTAAGAGCACAATACGACAATACTTTAAAAAAAATGAGCTGCATGGTCGAGTTGCCAGAAAGAAGCGTTTACTGCGGCAGTGGCAAAAAAAAGCGTGGTTACAATATGCCCAACAACATCTTGACATGCCTCACACCTCCTGGCACACTGTTATTTGGAGTGACAAGACAAATAGAGCTTAATGGTCACAAACATAAGTGCTATGTCTGGAGAAGGGTCTTCCAGGCCTACAGTGAAAAGAATACCATCCCTAATCTGACGCTTGATGATGGGGTAAACTCTAAAGGCATGGGGATCCTTGGCAAGATGAATGCAGCATGTTCAGACAATACTGGCAGACAATTTGCATTCTTCTGCATGAAAGCTGCGCACAGATGCTCTTGGACTTTCCAGCACGACAATGACCCTAACAAGGCCAAGTTGACCCTCCAGTGGTTTCAGCAGAAAAGGGTGAAAATTCTGGAGTGGCCATCAGTGGATCAGGGGAGATCTCAAATGTGCAGTTCACGCAAAACGACCAAATACTTTGCAAGACCTGGAGGCATTTGCTAAGACGAATGGGCAGTTATAACACCTGCAAGTACTCGGGGCCTCACAGACAGCTATCACAAATGACTGCATGCTGTCATTGATGCTGAAGGGGAACTGAGGGTATGCAGACTTTTGAACGGGTCATTTCATTATTTTCTTTGTTGCCATGTTTTGTTTTATGATTGTGCCATTCTGTTATGAACTCCAGTTGAATATGAATCCCATGAGATATTTAAAAAAGTTGCCTGCTCAGTATTTTTTTTCTTTCAAAATTGTACATCTATTACCAATTATCCAGGGGTATGCAATTTTTGAGCACGTTTGTTCAAATACTCATCTGTGGTTTTCAAATCTCTCCTAATCAAGGCCCTGATCATTAGCAGATAAGTTGAATCAGGTGTGCTAGCTGAGCAACGCTCAAATACATGGAATAGCTGGGGTTACCCACTTAGAGCTTTGAAAACCACTGCTCCAGATATTGTATATTTTGTCATAATATGACTGTTTACATAAAGCATATACTCTCACCTAAAGGATTATTAGGAACACCATACTAATACTGTGTTTGACCCCCTTTGCCTTCAGAACTGCCTTAATTCTACGTGGCATTGATTCAACAAAGTGCTGAAAGCATTCTTTAGAAATGTTGGCCCATATTGATAGGATAGCATCTTGCATTTGATGGAGATTTGTGGGATGCACATCGAGGGCACAAAGCTCCCGTTCCACCACATCCCAAAGATGCTCTATTGGGTTGAGATCTGGTGACTGTGGGGGTCATTTTAGTACAGTGAACTCATTGTCATGTTCAAGAAACCAATTTTTGGTCATTCGAGCTTTGTGACATGGTGCATTATCCTGCTGGAAGTAGCCGTCAGAGGATGGGAACATGGTGGCCATAAAGGGATGGACATGGTCAGAAACAATCCTCAGGTAGGCCGTGGAATTTAAACGATGCCCAATTGGCACTAAGGGGCCTAAAGTGTGCCAAGAAAACATCCCCCAAACCATTACACCACCACCACCAGCCTGCACAGTGGTAACAAGGCATGATGGATCCATGTTCTCATTCTGTTTATGCCAAATATTGACTCTACCATCTGAATGTCTCAACAGAAATTGAGACTCATCAGACCAGGCAACATTTTTCCAGTCTTCAACTGTCCAATTTTAGTGCGCTCTTGCAAATTGTAGCCTCTTTCCTATTTGTAGTGGAGATGATTGGTACCCGGTGGGGTCTTCTGCTGTTGTAGCCCACCCGCCTCAAGGTTGTGCGTGTTGTGGCTTCACAAATGCTTTGCTGCATACCTCTGTTGTAACGAATATGCCACGCTCCAAATTGCTTAAATCACTTTTTTTTCCCATTCTGACATTCAGTTTGGAGTTCAGTAGATTGTCTTGACCAGGACCACACCCCTAAATGCATTGAAGCAACTGCCATGTTATTGGTTGAGTAGATCATTGCATTAAGGAGAAATTGAATGGGTGTTCCTAATAATCCTTTAGGTAAGTGTATACTTCGTCATCCTGCATTTCTTCCCATTATCATCTGCACCTTTTTCGACTTTTTTTGCACAGTCTGCGATAAATGGTAAACATCATGGTTTTGTATTCTGTGCATTGACAATGAAGTTGAATCTAATATCTGAACTTTATCACAGAACTACCATGTTCCCATTATCAATTTACAGCTCTGTTTGCAACTTTTTCAAGAATGCTGTTAATAGCCTAGCCTATTACAAGCAGACATTGCTTTGTGCTAGGTTGTGCCTTTCTTGCTGTACAAGCTAATTGCACGTCTGTGGAGATGTACGTCATTTCAACTACCGGTAGTTTAATTTTTCAGGTGGTTAGTCTTCATTTCACCAGCACAGACAGACGGCCTCACATTCTTTTTAACTATTTTCTGGTACATGTGGAATTTATTTTTGACAGATGGCAAGAATGTCAAGCAGAGGAGGAAGCAAAGCAACTCTCAAATCAAGCATTAATATTGGTATGTTCACAGGCAGTGTTTTGATTATGCCAAATTGTTATTTACAGCACATAAATCTAATGACATTTAGTACTGTACTATTTCAACGAAATCCTACAATAGCAACAATGTGCACACTGTAGCATGCCCTACAGGATTGGAGTATAACAGGCATGCAATCAGATCAGGGGTAAACGGTGAGAAGGATACGGCAAACCCCAGACCTTCTAGGGGTGTCCGGTTGCATGCTCCCCCACAAAACATTTGTAAATTTAAAAGTTAAAATGCATCAATCTGGTGCGTTTTGAAAGCAAAATTAAGAGGCCAGATCAATGTAGAATTTGCTCTTGTAAACAATGTCATGTTTTTATCCAAAAAGACATTTATTGTATAGTATACACAAAAAAAACTATTAAACAGGATTACCTGTATTGAACAACTTTATTTTCTATAGATCGAAAGTATCACTTACTGTAAACCTAACACACATCCAATAGACATCAGTTGTCGACAGACTGCTCAGTGTTGCAGACTTTGAAATAAACCGCTTCCCACTCTGCCTCTGATTGGCTGTGAGGTTTAGGCATTAGGAGTGACGAATGGTTCCAGAGCTAATTGTAAAGTTGCGAAGCACTGGTAAAATGGTGTGTTGGCCACGACACCCCCCAAATATTTTCTAATCGGATCTGCCCAAATCACTAGGTGACCCATTTCGGTTTCAAAAAGGTGAATTTCACCAAAAGGTAAGGAGTTTTGCATGCCTGATATAAAAATACATTTCCAGTGCAAGATATTCACAGAGTCTCTTTTCATTCATTAGATTTTATCTAAATGTTGTCCCAAGGATCAAGTAAGTTAGCCTGGCTTCGCCCTCCCATGTACTTCATTTTCCTTCAGTACTACGTCTGGGTTTGTGGCATGTTCTTGGGTTTTCTCCGAACAATTTTAACCTGTCCAATCAGCGAACAGAGGGAGTGGCTGAACACGATGACGTTGATGTCCTGCGCTAGTTTGAGTTGTAGTACTTTACGACTAAACTTAGCGATTGGTTATGGCAGATCCAATAGTTTTAAATTTCAACAAAGTACCTGCCTTCAAGGAAGATAACGCTTGTCAATGAAGAGTGGCCAGACTCTGTACAAATGAAATGTACGAACGAGAGTCTGGTAGGACCAGGATACAAGTGTCTTCAAAGAAACATTCAAAGAAATCGGTCAATTGTAACCGATTTATTGGAACTACAAATAATGAGTTTTTGATGATGCCAAGTGATTTATATATCAGTCAGCTGTACATTTGATCATCAAACACATCCAAAAACATTATTTTAAAAACATATTTGAAAAAGCATTACACAGAATATTGGTGTTTATTCATAATTTACAACAATGCAAATTCAACAAACAAAAAACGTTCCTAACTAGCCTAAAATGAACGAGAGGACCTCTAATGGCATCTGCGACACAGAGGATATTTTTTCACACCTAGTCTTAATATATTTTTGGCTGACATTTTGGAATGCACCGTACACCTTGATCCGTCGCTGTGTGTGAACTGTGCCGCGGCCGTGAGAGACGTTTCATAGAGTCAATTATACAAATGAGAAAACAATAGTACATTTGAAACCTGCAAAAGCCCCAGTAGTTGTCCAGAATCTTGCTTCTAGTGTCCGTATCTGGAAGGAAAGTGCATTAATGTGATTATGTTTGAGATGCACAGTACATCTTGAGGTTGTGGAATAAGGCACTAGCACTTATAACCCCACAGATAATGTGTTGGTTTTCTTGGTCACATAATTCCCTAAAGGTCATGCATACTACAGCTGACAGTAGTTAAAATCATGTAATGGTGTTCTGAATAATTTGAATACTCACTTCTGAAACTCCCACTCCCTGTTGTCTAAAGGGCACACCTGCCTGGTCTTCAGCCAACGGGAGATGCAGTGAAAATGGAACGCATGCTAGGAGACGAGAAAAGATGAATGGCAGAAACGTAAAAATGAGAACATGTATATTTACAATTATATTCATTTAGGGTAGTTTTAAGAGTACAGTAAATTGCAGAACTGATTCACTAATTCACACACTAAAGTAAATAAGCCTGACTCACATTGCAAACTCCCCAGGCTACAGTGCACTCCTCTGATGTGGCAGAGGCTTGGTTGGCCTGGCACTCTATGCCTAAAAAAAACCAACACATTTCAGACTGTAAAAATATATTTTGTAAGCCCAGTAGCACCACTGAAATACTTTCTATAGCATACTTACAGAGATCCATGATGTGATTTCTACATATAGCACAGTTGTCCACCACAATGTCCCAGGCCCAAAGTGCCACTGCATTCCACTTTAAATAGAAGAGTTCATTTTAAATCCTAGGTTAATTATAGTAACAGTAGTGATAGTTTTCTAGCAAAGATGTTAGTGTTATAGAGCACAACTACCCGAAAGCAACGCCCAGCTGCGCTCAAGGTTAAAATATTTTCAACTTTGACCCCCGCCGAAGCTGACATCCCGAAGCACAACCAGTGGCACTACAGTGAACCCTCGTTTTTCGCAGGGGTTACGTTCCAAAAAGAACCCGCAATAGGCGAAATCCGCGAAGTAGTAACCTTTATTTTTTTTTACAATTATTATACAATGAAATACTCCATAATACATTGAAACCAAATAACAAAACCTTTTTACAGTCCCAAGCATTTGTTTAACAAATAAAAGTATTGTATAAACGTTTTTTTACAAATAACTACTGTACGGTAAGATAATAATTTTAATCATCAATACGAACTGAAGGCTTCAAATAGCGGAGATCAGCACAGCCCCACCGCGATCCGAGTCATTGGTTTAGAACGGGAGAAAATGAAAAATGATTATGAAAAAAAAAGCTGAACGTTTTGTCTACATTATGGGTTTTAGAGAAAATTGTAATTGCAAGAGAATTTTCAAACTTAAATTTGGCAAGCTGTTTTACCTACCTGTATAAACCGCAACGTTATTGACACACAGGTAGAGCAGAAGCGGAGAGACTGTTTAGCCAATCAGAATGCAGAACACAATGCACGAAGCAAATCCGCGAAGCAGCGAGACTGTGAAAGGTGAACCGCGATATAGCGAGGGTTCACTGTACAGAATTTGTTGTCGTATACAAGAAAATAAAAAGCAATTGTATGCATGTCAGAGTATCCTGAACTATAATTTAACACTGAAATCGTATGACGATATGGGTCAGAAATCATTGGCATGGAATAATTTCAGTACTGTAACAAATACAACTACTAGCTAGTTACAGTACAGTGTTGCAGCTGTCAGAATGCGCCCTACCTAGCGGAGACCAAGGCGTTGAACACTGGTCAGGGACAAGGCCCTTAACACAGCGGGGCCTATCATCTATAACAACCTCGCTAGCCTGAAGATAGTTAGCTATCTAGCTAACTGCTGTAACTAACTATTCCTATGTTTAGGACACTATCTAGTTGACTAGTTCATTGGTTTATTTATACGTCAGCTAAATTAAGTGATATTAGTAATTTATTTCGTATAAGGTGCATAAATTGCCAGTTACTACAACAATCAACTGAAAAGCCAACTCACTCCAGGCTAAACTCTCAGTATTCGTCGTTACTCGTGTAGCGCAGTTAGCTAGCAGGTTGGCTATGCTAACTAATCCCAAGAAGATTGTCCCTCAGCCAGATTAAAACCAGTGGTAATCTCCAACACTACAGTTCAGAAATATAACTATGGTGTGTTTGAAAAACGTATACCTTCTTCACTTCGAAACGTTTCTTGCTAGCTCCACTATTTGTGCCGCTTGGGGTATCAACATCCATAGCTGCCGCCATCTTGACTGTCGAAAAGCGAATCCACCCATTTAATGGTCCGTGTATGTTTCGTTCTTCTTAAAAGTGACCGGCAAACGTCTACTTGTTTTTAAAAAACTATTTTCAAAATGACAGTAAGGCCAGGCCTTATTGAGGTCAATTAAACAAATAAAACATATTAAAAGTTCACTGTGTAGAATTTCCATGTGATCACCTACTCTATCAACAATTATTTGAAATAAGAAGGGGACTAGAACAAGCATAATCTGTACGTGAACAGTGTAGAGTAATCACAGAATACTAGCTACTTGAAGATCAATGTGCGTTAGAATTTTACTAAAGTTTCTATGTAATATTATATAGCTATGTTCATTAACTGTTACACTGATTGCGTCAATGAGCAGTGGAATGTGGCCAGGGTGACTTAATATATTGCCAGAAGAAATGCAGTTGGCAACTAGCATCAGTTACAGCAGACTGCATACATTCAGTGGACAGTCACACAACAGCTTGCTACTGTGTGGTAGTAATACCGGTAAAATGTCCATATGAGCTGTTGTGACCCTGTACAATGTTTTTTAATGTGTGCTCTTATGCAGCCTTATGGACAGTGGGAAAAAGCTGTAGCGCACTCTGACTGTTTTAGACACAATGCTCCTGTAGAACATCATGTGCACTCTCTGTGACAGGCAACATTTTTTCATGTGGGTAATTTAAATGCAGTGAATTCTATGAAAGCAGCAGTAACGACACCGATTTAGGGTATGATCTACAATATGACAGCTGTTTTAAGTGCTGTAAGTTGACACGTTAGATGTCTGTAAGATGTACAACATAGCATTGCAAAATATTATGATAAAAATTAAAAGAAATTAAAAGGTTTGAGTGACTAATGGCGGGTTGGCGCCTAATAAGCTATTCACTGTGTCATACCTCAAAACATGGCCGTTGTTAATCTTCTTTACTTTTAGTACTTTCAGATAACTAAGGTTTCAGATAACTAAGGTAAATAATGTCAAAGGTATGAACTCAATATTGATCCATATTCTCTTCAAGTGCTTTGAGTCAAATGACTGACAATTAAGTGGACAGCAAACATGATGCTCAGTGTGCTGTCATCTATTTTAAAGAAAGTTACTTGGCAGCAATGCATAAACTTTATGATCTAAACTACAATCAGAAACAAAAACTTTAACGGACTTCTAATTTAGGAAAAACTCTGAATAGCGACATAAAATAAATAGGACAATTTAACTATTAATAAACATAGATAGAACAATGTATTTAATTGGAAATTCATGTTCTTTACAGACCTGCTTCTCAGTGATTTGTTACATTTACTTTTTATTATTTCATTGTGGCAGCCAAAATAATGATAAAGATTTGTGTATATATTAATTGTGAAGCCTTAACACAGGTAAATATTTTTGTTTTAGGCATGGATATTCAGTAATTCAGTTATTTCTGTAAACAAATAGGCAATGGACTTATTAAATCTTTAATATTTTATTGGAGCAATTATTGGGCATATTCTAATGTCTTTCTTTCTGCCAGCTTTTTGTACAATGGTTGGATGTCCAGCATGGGGGTGCACAAACCGCTCAGAGAAGGGGGTCAGGATGTTTAGATTCCCTACAGAAAGTGAAAGAAGGAAGAAATGGTTGAACAAAGTGAGCAGGAGCAATTTGACTATAATCCAACAACAAGAAACTATGCCAGGTAGTGATGTGAGGATACTGTATTTGGTAACATTTATAACATACCCTTCATGTAAAATACAGTACCTTGCAAAAGTATTTGGCCCCCTTGAACCTTTCGACCTTTTGCCACATTTCAGGTTTCAAACATAAAGATATGAAACTAATTCTTTGTGAAGAATCAACAACAAGTGGGACACAATCATGAAGTGGAACGAAATGTATTGGATATTTAAAACTTTTTTAACAAATAAAAAACTGAAAAATTGGGCGTGCAAAAGTTAAATACTTTGTAGCGCCACGTTTTGCTGCGATTACAGCTGTAAGTCGCTTGGGGTATGTCTCTATCAGTTTTGCACATCGAGAGACTGAAATTTTTGCCCATTCCTCCTTGCAAAACAGCTCAAGCTCAGTGAGGTTGGATGGAGAGCGTTTGTGAACAGCAGTTTTCAGTTCTTTCCACAGATTCTCGATTGGATTCAGGTCTGGTCTTTGACTTGGCCATTCTAACACCTGGATATGTTTATTTGTGAACCATTCCGTGTAGATTTTGCTTTATGTTTTGTATCATTGTCTTGTTGGAAGACAAATCTCAGTCCCAGTCTCAGGTCTTTTACAGACTCCATCAGGTTTTCTTCCAGAATGGTCCTGTATTTGGCTCCATACATCTTCCCATCAATTTTAGCCATCTTCCCTGTCCCTGCTGAAGAAAAGCAGGCCCAAACCATGATGCTGCCACCACCATGTTTGACAGTGGGGATGGTGTGTTCAGGGTGATGAGCTGTGTTGCTTTTACGCCAAACATAACGTTTTGCATTGTTGCCAAAAAGTTCCATTTTGGTTTCATCTGACCAGAGCACCTTCTTCCACATGTTTGATGTGTCTCCCAGGTGGCTTGTGGCAAACTTTAAATGACACTTTTTATGGATATCTTTCAGAAATGGCTTTCTTCTTGCCACTCTTCCATAAAGGCCAGATTTGTGCAGTATACGACTGATTGATGTCCTATGGACAGACTCACCCACCTCAGCTGTAGATCTCTGCAGTTCATCCAGAGAGATCATGGGTCTCTTGGCTGCATCTCTGATCAGTCTTCTCCTTGTATGAGTTGAAAGTGTAGAGTGAAGGCCGGGTCTTGGTAGATTTGCAGTGGTCTGATACTCATTCCATTTCAATATTATCGCTTGCACAGTGCTCCTTGGGATGTTTAAAGCTTGGGAAATCTTTCTGTATCCAAATCCGACTTTGAACTTCTTCACAACAGTATCTCGGACCTGCTTGGTGTGTTCCTTGTTCTTCATGATGCTCTCTGTGCTTTCAACGGACCTCTGAGCCTATCACAGAGCAGGTGATAGTCACCTCAGTCACTGACCAGCGGGGTGTCCTTGTGCAGTGGGGTTTGACATCCCCTCCCTTCACGGGGAGCAGTGTGTAACAAGGTCACATGGGGAGGAACATTATTGTAGCTTTTAACTGGAATTGTAATGAGGTCATGATGAGTTGTGCTTCTTTGTTTGTCAATAGACATGTGCTGGTCTATCTTTGATATCAATTAGGCATTTTAGGTTGTGTCTTTTTGTGTGTATGGTTTATTGTGTATATTATAGTCAATCACACATTTTGTGATGTTGATTAAATTTCTGTGGTAGACAGCTGAAATACAAATAAGGTCCATAAATATTTGGATATTGACTCACTGTATAATGTGACATGGAGCCCAGTCCTATGTAGCTCTTTTAAAGTCCTCAGGCCAGTAGAACTGGGAATAATGACAACCACACACAACTGCAGGTAGTGACTGAGTGAAGCTGAACAAGGCTTTCCAAAACTAAGTACTCCTGACTGTAGTATGCAGTTCAAGGTGTGGCTCAATGTTTTTGCAGTGTGCAGCACAAGGGTATGGATTTTTGGGGCTGAGCTTAATGTGGGCGGAATCAGATGTTTGAACACGCCCACTGTTATTTTATCCATCTGAGGTTTGATAGTCATACAAGGAATACAAACACACACATTTGTTCAAGGCACCTGTGTGAGACAATTTTTGAATATAGTTCTACAGGTCCTTCTCAAGAAATTAGCATATTGTGATAAAGTTCATTATTTTCCATAATGTAATAATAAAAATTAAACTTTCATATATTTTAGATTCATTGCACACCAACTGAAATATTTCAGGTCATTTATTGTTTTAATACTGATGACTTTGGCATACAGCTCATGAAAACCCAAAATTCCTATCTGGTTGTATCGTCACCCAACTTTATGATGGTGTTGGAACTGCGTGTGGCCACACAATCATAAGTGAACAGAGCGTACAAGAGGGGACTGAGTACGCAGCCCTGTGGGGATCTGGTGCTCAGGGTCATTGTGGAGGAGGTAAGGTTGCCCATTCTCACCATCTGGGGTCTTCTCGTTAGGAAGTCCAGGATCCAGTTGCAAAGGGAGGAGTTAAAACCCAGGATCCTGAGCTTGGAAATGAGCTTAGCAGGAACAATAGTGTTGAATGCTGAGCTGTAGTCCACAAACAGCATCCTCACGTATGTTCCCTTTTTCCAAATGTGAGAGGGCGGTGTGTGCCGTCAGTGCGATTGCATCGTCTGTAGATCTGTTGGGGCGGTATGCAAATTGTAGGGGGTCCAAGGTGTCCGGAAGGGCGGCGCAGATATGAGTTTTGACCAGCCGCTCGAAGCACTTCATGATGATTGAGGTTAGTGCTACTGGGCGGTAGTCATTTAGGCA
>JACXGM010032778.1:0-12513 GCA_016801145.1 Umbra pygmaea | reverse complement strand
CCTTTTTGAACTGATGATTGATCATGTCCTATACAGTAGATACATGACTTGTCTACATTGTCTCCACATGTAAGTTTGTATATCTGTATAAATGTATTGACATTTTAATACACAGTAATTAACAGGCCTATTAATCAGCTAGGGAATGCAAAATTGTTTTTAGGAAGGAGCCAATGCTATAATGACTACAAGTACATTAGATTTTACCACGTGGCTACTCTTCATGTTGAGTATTCTAATACAGATTATGTGAGCAGACCACAGAAGGCGGAAATCCAGTCATTCAGAACAGTTCTTGTGCATCTTTCCAGGTGTTCAATCTGTCCCTTTCTCACTGCAATAAATGTTCCATTCTCATAGTACAACAACCCACCTCTCCGTATCACAACTTGTATTGGTTATCATTAAGTTTACAATTAAGCTATTAATTTACTCAATATTAAAGATGATGAAAAAAAGCCTATTCCTGAATCGAAAAAGGAAAAATAAAATAAATAAAAAAATGATACAGTAGGTAGAGCATGAACATGGAACAAACTTACTACAGCACTGCAGAAGTACTGGTCAAACACCCACAGTATGATTGATTTGATAAAGAGGATAAATTGCATGGCAGAATGGGCAACAGACAATCTATTCTCATACAAAACCACCCAAGAATTTACATGTGTTTTGATAATTCAAAACATTAATTATTATTGAGGTGTTAATGGTTTCATTACGACCCAGACATAATGAGTAATAAAGATGTGGCATTTTATATAAATAATTAATTATACATTTGTATATTCCGACAATGATTGACATTTGCAACATTGGTAATGTCTTGAATTTAATTGTAATCAGTTGAATGACTCCTTGGTTAATGTCTATCAAAAACATGCAAATCCCTCTGTGTTTGACCAGTAGCTAGTGTATTTTAGAAAAGTGCAGTCTTTACGGATTAGATAAAACTAACAAGAATATAAAGCACAACATTAATTATATTTAGTTAGTACACACCTTCCTGATTATTTGCTAGGACACATTCAATGCAGCATGCAGAAAATTGTTATGAGACAATATTTATTCATATATAGCAATTTCGATTGTGGCCAGTGGTATGTGCGAAGTAAAACGGCAGCAACATTTGTTATCAAATGATTTAACCATAATTTATTTTTCCTGAAAATGTAATAGCATAAATTCACTGTAGGGAACAGGATATCTTTGCTGTATCAGGCAGGATCCCATATACATTGATATGCATTCACCGCATAATAATAATACTATCTGTATCAATTAAATATGAACAAATGAACAAACATTGTCAATTAAACATTGAATAAATACCGTTTTATATCTTTCTGTAATTAAATCGGGACTTTTATCTAGACTTTTTCCAAAATGTTGTGACCCGGAAGTACAGTTTAATGTTGCTCACAAGACGTAAGACAGTATCTAATTATGATCGTCGATTCACGGACAGCAGGCAGCTGATCCCGTTCCTACGCATTTTCTCAAGTGAGAAACAAAATATAAGTGATCTGGAAGCCATGGAAGTGCATGGCAAAGATGAACTAAAGGGACCGGTGTTGCATATTGTGGTTGTCGGATTTCACCACAAGAAAGGCTGTCAGGTACGTCAGCTCGTGTGGCATGCTACGTTTCTTGAGCCAGGTTTCTGTGAGCAGATGTCACTGAAGAGCATAATATTATTAGTACACGATACGTAGTTAAGTCACTCGGTAATTATTAGGCATCCGTTTGAATGATGTATTTTACTGATCAGAAATAACATCCTAAACAACAACGTTTTCTGTGGTTGACAGTCACACGGGTGATTGTGATAGTCCTTTTTTGAAAGAGCGAATAGGGAAGGTGCGCAGACCAGCAACATAGCTTTCTTGACTCAGCATCTTTCTAGCAAAACAATTGTGAACAACCAGGGACCACCTTCCTTGTTTACATTTTAGTGCATGCGTTGCGATGAAACCTAGAGTGTTATTTATTCGGGTTTACAGATAATAATTGTAATTGACATTGCACTCGGAATAATATTTAGTCCGACTGCACCGAGTTGTGTGCTAATGTGTTTCACCTTATGCTACACTCCTCTATTTGCAAATATTCTATAGTAATGTAAATTACGGAAATGTTTTATTACTGTGCGATTGCGTAAACGAACTTGATTTTATCAGAGATATTGTCTTGTTTACCATTGCTTACAGAGAGGATCTCTTCATAGCTGGCAATTTTGCACAAGACTACTATTAACGAATAGGGTATTGTTACATTCACCGAGTACACCTGCCGTTGTGAATTTGGTTTTAGGTAAGAGCCAAGAGGCTGAAGTTGAACCTCCGCAGTGAGGCATTGACAGACATAATGTGCAAGAAAACGCAGTCTTTACAGCTGGAAATGACCCGCTGAAATGATGTGTGTGTTTATCTATGACTTTGTGTGTCTTATGTGTATGATGTGTTTATGTATGTTTGTGTGTGCCTACATGTTTATGTATATGTGTGCGTGTGTGTCGGTGAGAGTGAAGAGGCTGCTTTTTTATTCAGAAAGTGAGCAGGGACTGTAAGATTGATTGCAGTAAACAATATACAGTTGAAACTGAAGTTTACAACACTGAGGTTGAAGTCATAAAACTCATTTGTCAAGCACTCCACAGATGTCATGTTAATAAAGTATCGTTTTGGCGGTTAGGACATCTACTTTGTGCATGACACAAGTTTTAGATACACTAAGTTGACCGTGCCAACACTTAACCTTAATGCCTATATGAAGTGTTGTAGTGTGTTGGCGGCCAGATTATGGTCCCATGGTCAGAACCCTCCAGAAGGGTGTGTGTGTGTGTGTGTGTGTGTGTGTGTGTGTGTGAGTGTGTGAGTGTGTGAGTGTGTGAGTGTGTGAGTGTGTGAGTGAGTGAGTGAGTGAGTGTGGGGGGTGCACGCATGACAGAAAAAGATAAACGGAAAAGTCCATACTGCATAGATTTATTCTGTTTTGTAGATTCATTAGACCCCGCCCCCCCATTTTCGCCCCTCCCATTTGGTCTTGTCCAGTTTTTCGCATAAACCCTGCCAGATCCCTGTATACAGATGCAGGGTGTTGAAAGGCGCGAAAAACGTGGTTGTTCATCCAACCACATGTCACAGAGCAGGCAGATTGTTATATCACTACTCATCTTTAACAAAGATTAGTCAGATCATGCGTTGGGATGATTGACACGCACTAACTCAGTGGTCTCAAACCGGTTCCACAGAAGGCCTAGTGTATGCTGGTTTTTGGTCTTTCCTTTTAAATAGATCCCATTTAAGACCTAGACTGCCAGGTGAGGGAAGATCCTAACCAATTAGGGACCCTAATCAATACAAGGTAAAAGCAAAAATCTGCATACACTAGGCCATATGTGGAACCGGTTTGAGACCCCTGCACTAACTACTTCCGTGATTGAATTTACAGGTGCCCGATCACACACAAGGAGTTACTGGAGAGTGACGTGGCAAGGTATATCATCTGACTTATCTATCCCAAGTCCTGGGCAGCGCTGTGCCAATTTTGAGGTTGAGGTATTGGAGAGCCATCACAAATCCCTGACCTCAATCTTATAGCAAATCTGTGGGCGGAACTGAAAATGTGTATATGAGCAAGGGGGCCTATGTACCTCACTGTTTCACCAGTTCTGTCAGGAGGAATGGGACAAAATTCCCTCAACGTCTTGTGGGAAGTTTGTTGAAAGCTGTCTGAAATGTTTGACACATGTTAAATAATTTAACGGCAATGTTACCAACTACTAATTCAGTGTATGTAAACTTCTAAACCACAGGGAATGTGATGAAAGCAATTAAACCTGAAAAATTATTCTCTGCTATTATGCTGACATTGTTCATTCTTAAAATAAGGTGGTAGTCCTAACTGACCTACGACAGAGACTTTACTAATGTCTTTAGTTGAGGTGAATGTAACCTTCTGACTTCAAGTGTAGATATGCATGGCTCCTGAAAGATATCGCCTATCACTTCTGTGGTTCCGTTCTGTTAATGGATGGGACAGTAAAACCATTCTGCCAACAGTGCTTCTGTATTTGTGGGATCCTTTACTGTTCTCCTTTACCGTTTTGCATGGTTAGCCAACCCTGTTCCTAGTGAGCTACATCCTGTGTGAATCCAGTTGTGATTAACTAGAGTTAACCAGCAAATTATTAGACTCAGGTTTGCTTAATTTAGGATGTTATATATTTCTGCATAGATATGACCTAAATTATCATCCGAAGTCCTAAATGTAGATAAAGAAAACCTGGTTAAATGAATGAGACAAAACATTAGACTTGGTCTTTTATTAAAGACTAATCCATTATTACATATGTGAGTTTCTCATGAAAAACAATTTGTTAGATTTTTTTTATTTAACTTACCAGGTAAGCACATTGAGAACAATTTCTCATTTGAAACTTGGCAACATGGTCAAGATAAAAGTGCTGAGGTGCAAAAGATATAGTTACACATGAATTACACGACAAGGAAGTACAGAATAAAAATTATAAAAACAAGAATACAGTGTGTAGACCTTCAGATTAAACGATTTAAGAATTTGTACAGTTAGTGCAACAAATGTCAGCATGTGGAGGTAGATATTTGGTATGTACAGTGACGTGGCAATATATGTGATATAGGGTCTGTGAGAGAGAGTTAGATTTATGGTAATACAAAGTGGCAGTGCAAAAATGACTCTAGCATAGGTGGCGTAATGACCAAGGCTGTGGAAAGGGAGTGTGCAAAACATACAATGACAGCTGTGTGGGTGAGAGTGTGCAAAATGCATTAATGGCTAAAAAAAGCTGGTAGAGTCAACATGTACAATTGTCTGTCAGTAGATTTGATAGTAGAACATTGAAGGTAGTTAAAGGGACAGTGGATCCAAGCTTTAATGATTTTTGCAGTACATTCCAATCATTAGCAGCGGAGAATTGGAAGGAGAGGTAGCCAAAGGAGGTGTGGGCTTTTGTGGCAATCAGAGAGATATACCTGCTTGAATGCAGATCAAGAGAGGGTGTCGCTCTGGAGATTGCTGATCTTAGGTAAGGTGGGGTTTTGCCTAGTAGACACTTGTAGATTAGATGATATCAGTGAGATAATGAAGAGTTTGTTATTTTGCCTTTGGCAAATCTCAAATTTACAGGTGTTTGCATCTTTAGGATTTCAGAAACGGAGGGAGATTTTGTCCATATAGACTTGCTGTTCGTTTAGAAAGAAATGTGGTGGAGCTTGTGGTTCTGTTTCCATTATCATATTATAACATGCATGAAACCAGAACATTGTTATTATTAACCTTACCCAAGACTGGGTAATTCTGGGTTAACCTATGCAAAGAGAGAGCATACGTAACGGAACATTGTTCTGTAATGTAAACACAGAATGAAAAAAAATCACATACTTTATAAGCTATTTGTGTCTTTGCTCCAGGCTGCTACCCATCTGATATTCTGCCCATTTGTCCGGAAAGCAATATGTCTAAACATTCACTGTTTCAGAACAGTACATCAAAATATGCAGCTATTTATAGCATTGTCTGTTTTGGAGAACTACACTACCTGTCAAATATTTTTTACATTTTTTATTTATTTGATCCCTTCATTCAGAGTGTAAATGACAGGCAAGGAAGGGAAATATATGGGGCCCCAAGACTCTAGGGGGCCCCAGAGGGGTGACCAAATAGAATCCCCAGCAGTGACAGCAACATCCACTAGTAAACAGAAATCCCTGAATTCTTTCTTTTCTGCCTAGAGCCCCTTCAGACTCTAGAATTTGTGTGTGTGTATGTGTGTGTGTTATTAATTATAAGTATCAGTAATTTCTAGTTGCAACATTGGCAATGTCTTCAGATATATTTTGTAATCAATTTAATGACACCTTGTTGTATTTCTTTCAAAAACATAAATTCCTGGGTGTTCTAAATCCTGAAACAGAATATCTGTTACAGAGAAGCACCATATTAAAGGGCAACAATGACGAAATTCTATACATTGTCTATGTTCCTAAATCGTTTAAAGTAATTATGTGACTTTATCTATCATCAGGCAGCGCGCTCTCTCAGAGAAATCAGGGTTTAGCTTGCACGAGGCCAGTGCTATGTGAGTGGGTTATATGGCTTTGTGGAGATGAATGCCCTTGATACAGCTTCCCAAGAACTCCCAAATTTAGAAGCACAATTTCTTTTGGTACATAACATATTTTTTTCTAATAAAAGTCTGTTTCATTTTTTAAAACCTACCTTTTTTACATCTGCCAAGGAGGAGAAAATATCAGCTTGTGCAATTTCAGATTCCTGAGAGGGCACATTCAAATTGTATAAAGGCAGACTTATTTTTCTAACTTCATACTTTGCTCTGTCGATAATATATTCTCAAAATGTATATGCTATGTACCAGAAGCAATCGGGCCTCCCAATTTATTTTTTTAAAGAATATTTTGTTTTTCACGCAAATGATAATTATCTCACAAAGTTGTGTCAAGCGCATTCATCAGCAGAGACCCATATAAACGTCTGCTGTAGCCAGAGATGTCTTTGTCACATGCAAGTCTAAGTCAAGTCTCAAGTGTTAGGTTATTAATGAGTGAACAGCTCTTTATGTTCTGAAAACCGAATGTGCATTTTCCCTGTGGTTTTTACCTTCAGTGAGAATCCAAAAGGTAGCTGGCTATCAATGTTTCAGCTGCAGTCATTTGGATAGTTAGCTAACACAACTTATTCTACTACCTAATTTGCTACATTGCTGTAGCTAGATCAATGTTGTTCAACCCGCTCCTTGGGGCACACCAGACGATCCACAGTTTAGCTGTAGCGGCTGAACTAGCTCACTGTATTCATTAACCTAGGACATGATAATTAAAAGATGAGTTGAGTCAGGTGTGCTGGTTTAGAAGTAGATCAAATATATGAAACGTCTGGGGTTCCCCGAGGAGAGGGTTGAAAAACACTGAGCTAGATAATGTAACATTATGTTAGTTACCTGCTGACTAAGTGAATAACCTCTCTCTATGTCCATTCAAGTGGCGCAAGAAGTTAAATGTTGTAGTACACTGTAAAATATTATTACATGGCACAACTTAACTCAGTTGCTTTGACTCAGTTAAGTTGTGCCAACTTTAGGAGTTAGGCTAAGTTCACTCCTATGTGGATTTAACTCCTAAAGTTGCTGCAACTTTCCTACAATTGGCGCAACTTAACTGAGTCAAAGCAACAAGATGACTTGACTGAGTTAAGTTGTGCCATGTAAACATTTTTTACAGTGTAGCTACATGTCGCTAACATTACCTAGGTGACTTTTAATTTAATTGCTTCAGCTGTCAGACTCAGAGCCTGACCAGAACAGGGTGTGAAGGCAGGTTTTTTCCTTCGTTTCAGCTATTCTATATTTACTAAGTCCAATGACTAAAAGTCCAAGTTAAGTCTCAAGTCTTTTGAACAGATTGCAAGTCAAGTCACTAGTCAATTTATTGGTGACTTAAGTGTGACTTCAAGTCAAGTCAGTAACTTGAGTGTCCAACTCTGGCTGTAGCACTCACACTAGCTTGACCCTGCTCTCCCTGAGTGAGAGAGCTGCCTAATGAGAGAGACAGTCAAATAATTACTTCAAGGGATTTAGGAACATAGACAAAATATAGAATTTCGTCATTGTTCCCCTTTAATTTCAGAGCTGCATGATTGTTTCAAAGTAGCACAATGTCAGTTTTAGAGCAGTATGACTTTCAGAATAATTTTACAGCAATATGTCCCTTTCAGTTAAGTTTTTCCATTTGAGAGCTTCCGTCCTGAAATACTGCTCTGCTGTTGCTTAATCGGACAGGGAAGTTGTGGATGTTTCTGTGGATGTGTGTGAAATAGACCCAAACCCTCCAATTTTCCCTCAAATGTTTTCCACTAACCTCCTCACGACAGGACAGCAGTGTGTTTGCTCCAGGAAATAGATTCACAATAGAGAAAGTGTGCCCCAAACTGCACCATATTAGATTCATTGTGCAATTCTTTTGCCCGTAGCCCTGAATGACCTAGATAGGGAATAGGTTGCCTTTTAGGAATCATCCAGAGATCCAGGTAGAGTTACGCGTCTGTTCTCTGATAACACCTAGTGGCCTCCTGTTGGGTTAGACTGGGTGTCACTAGATTATGTTCTGGCTAAAAGCCTTTTTACACTACGATAGATACCGACAGCTTTCAGCAACATTTTCCAAATCCGCACAAGCGAATGTCCGTACTGTTTGTCTTTACACTGCCATGTCACCAGACTGTCGGTGGGTCGAGACATCTTGAGCTAGGTGGCTAAGCACTTCACTCAGAAACCAGCTCAGCCCTACCTCTGGAGGTCACAAGGAATTTGAGAAAGACACGCAAGCTAACACACTACAATGGTGTCTCGTCTCGACGTTGGCTCGAGCGGATTCTGAAAGTGTTGCTGAAAGCTGTCGGAATCTATCCTGTAAAAACCCACTGATTTGCATGAGATAAACCTTTGATTACGTTGCCAAAGCAATAAATGCATAATAAATAATAACAGTGAAAAATAAAACCTAATTAAATCCATCGGAAATACTTAGTCAACATTACAAGGAAAGTCATCCCCCTCACCCGAGTTTACAATGATCTCTCTGTCCCGTAGGATGCTCAGTCAACAGGGTGGTTAATGATTGGTGTCAATGTGGGGAGGGACCGGTGACAACACGGCGAAGGGGAGTTAGCCATCTATCAGCTACTGCTATGGTTGAGTATGAAACAGAGTTTAGATCATTCGGGTCAGCGCCTCATGCCACACAGCATCGTAGCTTGACTTGTGGAGGTCGGACCCACCCGAGAGAGGTTTACAGGTAATGCTATCAAGGAGGGTGGTCACGTGTCTTTGTGGAGCAAGAGCATCATTGGTTACAGTGCTGTTCAGAGAAGGGAAGTACTGATAACGTCAGCAGCTTGCCAGCGGAGGTTTCAATTCTAATGTTTGGCCTTTGATGGGTTTTGGTATCTTCTTACAGGAATTCCCACAAGATGAAAAAATAACCTGTCATTAGTAACAGCTATCAAAGAAATGTTGATTTAATAGAAGTAGAGGGACACTTCTGTCGCAGGAACGTCTAACGTGGTCTTCCTTGTGAAAGCCTTCTGGCACTGCTTTAATGACACTGCACCAAATGTTGTGGAAACATCATCTTGAGGAGCTGCCTCATAGGAAGTGAAAACAACTGTCAGACGCTGGGGATCCACGTAGTGTGACACATAACACCAACAGACTAATTAGGTTCCTTTTATCTTTAATCTTGAACAGAAAGAACTCAAACACGTTTCTTTAAGCAATATAGTGTGTTTTGTGTTCCAGCTGTTTAAGTGTCAGGCTCCACATCGTAGCCTAACAGTCTGTTCTATTGCTCTGCTGACTCTCAAACCTTGGCCGTCTCCCCTTCACTGCCCTATAAAATACATGCACCCATAAAACAAAGTATAGGCAACACAATAATATAGCCTGTCGGTTCACAGCTGCAGCATCCATCCCAGGATGGCCTAATTGGCCAGCCTAATGTGTTATTGGACCAGCACCTGTGTTTACTGAACAAAAATATGAATGCAACGTCTGGGCCCCATGTTTCATTAGCTTAATTTAAAGAGCCTTGAAATGGGGATTTATGTCCTCATTTTACATACATTTCTCTTCCCCATACCTGTTAAGTAGCATTTCTCATTTCTTTGTAACATTTCTCAGGAAACCCTTTGAGATTGCATCATGTTGAGTTTATATTTTTGTTCAGTGTAAATTTTAGCAAATGTAGCATATTAGCCTTTTAAATGTTGTAGAACAGGGCTGAATCCTGTTACTTCTTAACAGTCTGTAGGTGTTATTCTCTCCAACCTCAGTTGGGAGTAACCAAGTTTATTTGCTCAAAACATGAGTACTAAATTCAGGTTGAAAAGAGAACCTACAGGATGGTTGATCTCCAGGAACAGGGTTAGACTACCCTAGAGGACTTTTAGGTTGTGTGTTCATTCTTGTTTTCCAGTCTAGGGGCAGACATGTTGTTTAACTAGTTTCAGCAGAAAACAAGGAGAGACTGTGACATGCGCAGTACAGGATCCACAGGCTGACTCATAATCACATGATGATGATGGTGAACAGCTCTCATCTGGCCTGCTGTTAGTAAACATAAACTTACTACACAGCAATGGGTTTTTCTTCCTAAATAAGCAAACTGCCAGTTGAGATCGTCTGACTAATTAAAATCTGATTACATTTGCTCTCCTCTTCGGCCAGTCATGTTAATGTTGTAAATGGTGGAACTCTGTAAGGCTCTATGGGAAGAACAAGCATGCACCCAAGTTGTATTCTGAGATCACATGTGGTTAAAGTGATGTCAGGACAGAAGAAATACAAATTGTGTCAATGTCTTAACATATATTTGCATATAATTGCATTGTTTCTTCATTTAATTTTACACTGAAAATATGAGGATAACTTGAACCTTTTGCAGATAGTGTATATATTGTGATAATCTCACGTTGTTGTGGTACAGCATTTCCCCACTATTTATTTGATTGGTCTAGTTCAGTTCCAGATACTTGGATAAGTACTAGTCTCCTTACATTGTGGATTCACCACCTCCTCCTCTGGTATAATACTATTGTCCTCCTCTCATCCTTGTTTTCTTTCCTCAGGTGGAGTACTCCTACCCTCCGCTCCTCCCCCAGGATGGCCATGACAGCAGCAACCTGCCCGAGGAGTGGAAGTACCTGCCCTTCCTGGCGCTGCCGGACGGAGCTCATAACTACCAAGAAGGTGGACACCCTTTAACCTGCTACCCTTTTTACCTCAGAGGTTTATAGTAAACAAGGTTAACATAGAGAATTAACATCCTATACCTTTTCCTTTACAATAAATTAACATGACAAAAAAGATGACAAACTATTAAAGGAGTGCGACTGCCCCACTCATTAAAAAATACATTAAGTTACGAATCAGCTAATGAGTCATCATTGCTTCAATGGTGAAGAGACTTATCGTTATGTCATCATGTCTGGCATAACCTGAACTGGCTTATGTTAACGTGTAGGATTAGCAGGGTGGTATGCTTGATGTGACAGGTTTAGCCAGTGATAAATGCTAGCTGTGGTGCAGCGTGTCACTGTGGATGTCCATGTTGCTCTGCTGTGCTGTGCTGGCTGGTGTCCTGAGGCCCTCGGTTCCGGCAGCCAGCTTCCGTCAGAGGTTCATGTCGTCACTGCAGACTGCATCTTTAGTAGCCCTCATCACATGACGTGTTGTTGATGTTGGCTGTTTGCTACTGGTCTGGAGGGCCCTGGTGGAAAGGGAGCAAGCATTACAGAGATAGCATGTGTTTGCTTTGGAACACACCCATTTTCTTACCTACATAGAATTCAGGCTTTGATTACACAATCTCCTCAGCTTGTGTGTGTGTGTGTGTGTGTATTTGCACTGTATGTTAACTGGCAGCTTTTTTTGACAGATGCAAAATTGCAAATTAATCTTGACTACTGGAGATGTTACCTTGGAGTGGTTCGCCTACAGTTGTGTGAGGCTCTGAAAGGGCTAACATGACCGTAAGACATGTCCCAGGGCATGGTTCAGGGGGAAAATGGTTTTACGTAGACTGGCCAAGGCCACAGGCTGTTGTTATTTAACTTTTATTTTGACAGGAATTCCCACTCAGAACAATATTTAAACATACTCAAAACCAACACATTAATATAGGCACCAGTACACATCAGTTCCCTAACAGAAAATGACACAAAAATCTAAGCGAACGTTATTTAGTGAAAAGCTTCTCACCCCAGCCTGCTAAATTACCATGGAAGCACCTGTTTATTTTCTAGCGGTTGGGTTTTGTCCCACTGTGCTGCACCATAGCCTACACTCGCTCCCATCCATCCCAGAAGGGTGCTTGTGCACTCTCTCTTTATAGACGTTAGGCAGTGGCGGAGAATCTTTCCAGCTTACGTTTGCACCATTTAAATCCATGACTGCAGTTGTTCAAGTGCATGTTGGTAGAAGGGTGACCCAGGATGTTCCCAGGATGTTCCTGTTCTGCCTAATCAATCACTTACGGAGCTTGTTGTTGAGATCGTTTGCAGTAGTTGTTTGCTGCCGGCCCCTGTGGATGCCATAATAGCATTAAGAAGAACTCCTTCGCTTGTCTTAGCGTTCTCATGACCCCTTCTGACAGAGCTCAACCCCTTTAAACCCAACTTGATTGCTTTCTGAGCGTTCCTACGACCTTTCAAACCAATTTCACATAAACATACATGCTACACTGGGAGAAACCTCTCTCATATGTGTTTTTTAACTTGTATTCTCCATAGAGATAAGTAGGTCTCCACCTGGTTGGAACGTGTTTTAGAACAGACATTTTTATTGAGGGCTTCTACTGTTAAAATAGTCAACTGGGTGTTACTTAAGGAAAGATCACATAACTCCATGTCACCCAATCAGTTCAGCCACCAGGTCATCAGTAGGAATATATAAAAAAA
>JACXGM010032777.1:0-12731 GCA_016801145.1 Umbra pygmaea | reverse complement strand
ACAGCTAGCTAGGGTTAGACAGTTGGCAATGGTTAGACAGCTAGCCAGGGTAAGACAGCTAGCCAGGTTTAGACAACTAGCCAGGTTTAGACAGCTAGCTAGGGTTAGACAGCTAATGTGGGTTAGACAGCTAGCGTGGGTTAGACAGCTATAATGGGTTAGACAGCTGGCGAGGGATAGACAGCTAGCAAGGGTATGACAGCTAGCCAGGGTAAGACAGCTAGCCAGGGTTAGACAGCTAGCCAGGGTTAGACAGCTAGCCAGGGTTAGACAGCTAACATGGGTTATACAGCTATAATGGGTTAGAAAGCTATAATGGGTTAGACAGCTGGCGAGAGATAGACAGCTAGCAAGTGATAGACAGTTAGTGTGGGTTAGACAGCTAGCAAGGGTTAGATAGTTGGGTAATGTTTAGACAAATAGCCTGGGTTAGACAGTTGCCGATGGTTAGACAGCTAGCCAGGGTTAGACAATTGGTGATGGTTAGACATCTAGCGAGGGATAGACAGATAGCAAGAGTTAGACAGCTATCATGCCAGACCGTCGCAGGTGGTCCCATCACCACCCAGCCTGCTGTAATGGCTGCCGTTCATTACAGACAGAGCTGCCGTGCACACACACACCATACCATCACAGAAAACATACCGTCACACACACCGTACTGTCACACACACCGTACCGTCTGGCGCGGGACCTATACACCCATCCATCCCTGTCAGCCCGGTGGCGTGTCACTGACAAAACCTTAATTACACCATTAATTAATCGGAGGGGTTTAACACAGCATGCTACCCTGGGCCCACACACACACACACACACACACACTCTGACACACACACACATACCACAAACACAGAGTCAACACTGATATATCAACCCTTAAATGTGCTAGACGAATGGCGAACACAACGACATTATGAACCCACGGGAAAATGACACCACAGCCATCATCATCAATCGCCCATGAAAAAAAATTCTACACAATGGTACCATCTTCATCACCTAATAAACAGACTCTTCACAATGTCATCATCACCAATCAAACAGGTTCTACACAATGTCATCATCACCAATCAAGCAGGCTCTTCACAATGTCATCATCACCAATCAAGCAGGCTCTTTACAATGTCAGCCTCACTGACGTCCATCGCCCACATGCAAACTCTTCACAATGAAAACAACAGAACGACTCTTCATGATGCCCACTGTCATACAGAATGGAAGGACATGTCAATGTTTATGTATTCACCTAGTCCACTGCCATCCCATGTTAATGTTTATGTATTCACCTGGTCCACTGCCATCCCATGTTAATGTTTATGTATTCACCTGGTCCACTGCCATCCCATGTTAATGTTTATGTATTCACCTGGTCCACTGCCATCCCATATTAATGTTTATGTATTTACCTGGTCCACTGCCATCCCATGTTAATGTTTATGTATTCACCTGGTCCACTGCCATCCCATGTTAATGTTTATATATTCACCTGGTCCACTGCCATCCCATTTTCATTTTATTGTATTCACCTTGTCGACTGCCATCCCATGTTAATGTCTATGCATTCACCTGGTGCACTACCATCCCATGTCAATATGTATGTATTCACCTGGGGCCTCATTTATAAAACCTTGCGGTGGATTTGCTTCAGAAGTGGCGTACGGACGAAATATATGACGTGCGTACGCAAATAAATATTCAGATTTATAAAACTGTGCGCACGCACGTCCTATGCCATTTTCCCTTTATAAATCACAATCAACTCTAAATGTGGTGCAGCTTTTGCGGCTGCATGTCACGCCCATAATTGCCCATAAATAGTCAGTTAAACGCCCCAAAATTAATATTCATTGATTGAGAAATCATGGCAAACAGAGAGAGGAAAACCGAAAAAAGAAACTTCACTCAATGTGAAGTAGAAATTATTGTTGGCGAGGTGTAAAAGAGGAGGAAAATGTTGTTTGGAGGGCACATTGTGGCCATTACTAATGCCAAAAAAGCGTAGGAGTGGCAAAAGTTTGCAGACACTGTGAATGCAGCCTGAGAGTCGGACCATGGGCAAAATAAAAAAAGTGGTCAGACATCAAAGTCGATGCCATAAAGCGTCTAGCGCTTCATCGCGAAAGTCTGCCACGGTTGGGGGAAGATTAGTTAAATTAGAGAGCAACATGTCTGCATCATAAATTATTTGGATATTGATGGAATGAAAATGCTTACGATTAATGACAGCATTTTCTTTCTCATTCGGTGCCCTTATGGCAACATGAGTGCAGTCAATAGCACTGATACATTTGGGAAAGCGGACATAGCTGCAAATTGTGCTTTTGTGTTTGCCTGTTCACCCGCGGTGTACGAAAACTTCATGTAGGCTAATTATGCGACAAGCCTTTTATACCTAACACGTTTCGCATAACCCGGCTAGGGTTGGCTGAGATAACCGACCTGTCAGCCAATTCCCTGCATGTGGAAAGTGCCAGTTGCCAGAAATCCTGTTATTATGAAATGTGCCACTAAATAAAATGCATTACGAAGATAATAGGCTATTATTATTATCTTCTAACAGCGCAAGCTCAGTCATTGTGCATCAATATGCATTGCGATGGAATGGCAATCTATTTATTATCTATTTATTTATCTATCTATCGATCTATATATCTATTATCATCTTTTTGTCTTTCTGCTCCGCCAGACAGAGACATCGACAAGAATATCAGTTTTAAACATGATTTTGTTCTGTTTACTGTATTATTTATGAGGATGAATTACATAACATGCCAATATAATTACAGCCAAAAATTACTGCCAACATAATTACAACATATTTGAGTGTTCCTTTTGCAAATGTGTCTTTATTTGCAGTTACGTTGGCTACAGTCTTGTTTTATTTTATTTGTATTTCACCACAGGCTGTTGATTGTGAGAGATAGTATTTTGATTTCGTTTAGCTACACAACGGTCTGCAGTTTCAGTCAGCTTCACGTGTTTTACCCATCTGCCGGCGGTGTTGCCATTTCTCATTTTACCCATACGCATGGGTCAGAGTTGCTGTGAAGGAACGCACATTTTCCCGTCAAGTTTGCTTATTATAAATCCCAATTATTGCATAGAGAGCTGCGTACGTCTTGTTTTGTGCGTACGCCACATTTATAAATGCGGCCCCTGGTCCACTGCCATCCCATATTAATGTTTATGTCATCCCATGTCATCCCATGTTAATGCTATTTTATTCACCTTGTGCACTGCCATCCAGTATTAATGTTCATGCATTCACCTGGTGTACTACCATCCCATGTCAATATTTAAGTATTCACCTGGTCCACTGCCATCCCATGTTAGTGTTTATGTATTAACCTGGTCCACTGGTTTATGTGTATGTATTCACCTGGTCCACAGTCATCGTTATGATTTTCCTTATTTTTGGTTTCGGTCAAATTGCCTTTTAAATAGGAGTGAAAGGGGCACTATTATGACAACATCAAAATTCCTATTTTTAAAACACTAAGAAGGCTTGACACAACATGAAACATTGCTTGAAGTATAATAATAATAAAAACTAGAACTGCAAGCAGTTTTGACGGAATTCAAGCCATCCCTGGCGAGTCCCCCCTGGCGCAGGTCGCCCCTGATGACACGCGGAGTTCACGAAAGCAGAACCTATGAAAACGAAACCAAAGGCACGATGGCGGTGATGTAAAAGCCAGAAAAAAAATGCAACACCCAAGCTGCAAAGTCTGTAGTAATTTGCACTTGCTCTGAATTTTCAAAGGCAGTTCAAAATGTTGAAAAAAGGTATTTTTAAAACAGTCAAAAATAATCTCAGAGAAGATAAAAACAGTTGTCATTAGCAAGAAAACACAGGGGATTTCCAACTAAGAAAGCAGACGATGAAATGCCATCACATAGAAAAAAAACATTTTTTTTCAGTACGTCGATCTGTAAACTGATGTTCGGATAGCGGAGGTAATCAGACTTTGGCTGATTATTCATGTAGCACTGATCTTTATTTTCATTTGTGCAGGGACATGGCTTAAAGTTAGCATTGATCCGCAAAATCATGGGTTCTGTAGCAATTTACTGTAGTAATATATGTATGTCTGCCTGTCTAGTCTGTACACTGTGCTTTGCACATTAAACTAATTAAAACAGAACCAAATAATGAGTTACCTACATTTGTCCAATGAAAACAATTTCATAAAACATTTTCCAACTTTTTTTCTGTAAACTTATCCCATATCTCTTTCACAGGTTAGGCTGTGAGCGACAGTAGACATTATAGATAGTTGTTCATGAAAATGTTTATATTGTTCTGTAGTACAAAATTCCAAAACATATTTGTTCTGTAAAAGAAAATGATTTGCTGTGGATATGTTCATAAATTACTTTCACAACATTGATCGGTTGTAATCTGACACGTGCCTTCTGTGTGGCATATGTCTGGTGTATTCAGGATCTAGGATCATGTTTTTCTATGTTCTACTGCCAGTAATTAGAATCATCAACGCCACCTGGTCTTTGCCACCTGGTCTTTGTTCGGCCTGTTGTGTGTGACTTTGTGAGGTATTGTTAGTTTAGCAGCATACTGAGTGTTTTCTGTAAGAGTATTCATGTATCCTTGACCTTAACTTTTTCTTTAGACCTTGATTTCTGCCTTTCCCGTGTTATAGTATTTCTGCCTAGTGTATATCGAGCCTGTTCTGTCTGACTATGAGATTGCATAACCCTTAGTTGTAGTGTGAAAGAATACCATACATATCCACTCTGCATCTGGGTCTACATTCCTGCCCGGAACCGTTACACCTTCACAGCTCCCAACAGTTCAAGAGTTCAATAGTTGTCGCGCATGAGCATAGGTAACTAAGCAACACTGTAGACTCAGTCCGTGAGCTGCCAAAGAAGAGGTGTCAGGTTACCTGGCTGACTTGCTACATTATATCGACATAAACACGGCAAATCATTTTTGTTGCGGAAAAAATATGTTTTGGAATATTGCATTGTATTACTTTGACAATCGACTAGTGTGGACTTCACTGGAAAATGGGAAATAAACTTTTAAGATTTGTTCAAATTTGCTGTGTTCACTATAAGGAATCACTGCACATGGATATGGACTAGTAATGACATTTCAAACATGTTTAGAGGCTCAAAACAATTTTTTTTACTTGCCCCGTAAATGTGTACTGGTTGTATACTGGCAGCAAAAGGTAAACACGGTTTTGGCAATACAGATTTTTGGAGTTATTCACGCTACTGACAGCACTTCAGATATGTAAACAACAGAGCTATGTTTTGAAATCGACCAGAATTCATAACATTGATTGAGTAAAAGGGCAAAAACTGGTCTACGTTGACGACAGCGCCCCCTAATGCCAAATTTGGTACAGAGCCTAAGAGTGGCATGCCAAACAAGCACCAAAAGTTTCATGTTGATAGCATTTACTATGGAAAATATATTACTATATTATTATTTTGGTACAGAACATCATAGTGGGACGTTGAACCACAATCTCAAGTTTTTTGATGATAGCATTTCATTTGGCATTTCGAAAATGTGTTTGTTCGTCAATTGCGCATAGTTTAACGTGGCAAAATTATTTTGATATATTTTGGTCAGGTCTGTCTGGAGATCCTAGGTACCAAGTTCTGTGCAGATCGGTTGCCTGGTCTAAGAGAAGTTAGAAAAAGTAGGATTGATACATTGATCAATATTGCAGAAAATGGGTGTGTCCTATATCATCAGAGTCATCTTAATTCAAGGAAAACGTGGATGTAAGGGTTCCCAATGTGTAATGTCTAATGTGGGAGCTATAGGCAACAACACGTTTGACATCATTATGGCACCACCTAGTGGTCCACATGTGTAATTTTCGGTATGTGAGGTCCAGTTTAAAGTTGCTCACATTAGTGCAATTAGTGGATCCAAAACTGGGTCCCATAGGCCACTCCCACTTTGACAAATCAGTACCCCACTGTATGGGTGGCCTCAGGAGTGGCCCTAGATGGTAGCCTTCAAAATTTTGATAAGAAATAAACATTTTGTAGTTGTAGCACCCCCATGCAGCCAAATTTAATAAAATAGCCTCAGAGGGTCATGACAAAAAAGAATCGAAGGTTTTTTGATGATAGCAATGATTTTGGCTGAGATATGGCAAAGTTCATGTTTTCGTAGCCAACTACACAAATTTATTTGTGCGTAATTTATACAATTTTCATCCGAAAACAATTATTTTGATCACTGTCTGGTGATCAGACATACCAAGTTTTGTGAAGATGGAACGCACAGTCTAGGAGGAGTTAGAAAAAGTAGATTTATGATAGAATGCAATTTTACACGCATAAAAGTACTTGCGGAAATGGGAGTGGCCTATATCAGAACATTCAGCTGAATTCAGGAAACGCGTGGATATGTGTATTTTCTATGTGCAATGTACGGTGTGGGAGTTATAAGGCCAAACACAATTTTGTTTCTGCTGTAGCGCCACCTAGTGGTGGAAGTGGCTGAATAATTTTCTCTGAGGTCCTTGCAGTGATCTGGACTGACCTGAAAATGGCACCCCATGACCATATATGGTTTAGGCTTTAGCATGTGTTTTAGAGGTGGAAGAATAAGAATAATCCTTCTGAAAACAATAGGGTTATCGTTGCTTTGCAAACGCGGTTCCCAGCCCCTTCAGGCTTGGATCCCTGATAATAAACTTTATTTTCTTTAGCCCCTTTAAAGTAACATCTCAAAGCGCTTGACAAGAATAAGAACATGATAAAACATACAATTAAACAACGATGCATTAATGATAAAGAAACCAAATAAGATAAACTACCAATAAGAAACATTATGAAATGTTAGATTTAAATAGTAATAATAATATGGCAATTATGAACAATTATATAAAAGCTACCCTAAACAAATACGTTTTAAGGGATGATTTAGAAACAAAGGGATTTTAAGGGATTCAGCTTGCCTAATCTCAGCAGGCAGGAAATTCCAAAGATTCGGAGCAATCGAAGAAAAAGCCCTACAACTTATGGATTTTAAACGAGTAAGCGGAAAAATTAAAAGACCAGCCTTCGAGGAGCGGAGATCACAAGCTGGTGTATAAGGGGTTAAAAGCTCAAGAACATAATGAGGAGCCAATCCATGCAAAGCCTTATAGGTAAGAATTAGGATATTAAAATCAACATGGAATCTGACAGGGAGCCAGTGTAAAGATTCCAATTCAGGAGTAATATGAGATCCATCATCCTGTTTCCGGACAGAATTCGACAGCCACCAACGCATTGCAATAGTCAATGTGAGAAAATACAAAGATGTTCATTAGCTTTTCAGCCATTGGGAGTGACAACACGGGACGTAATCTGTCTTTATTTTTTAGATTAAAACATGATGTCTTGAGAGTCTTCCGAACATGAGGAACTAATGTTAAATAAATAACAAATATCACCCCCAAATTATTTAATTTTGTTTGAAATTGAAGTGTGGAACCATCTATACTTAAAGTTTGAGACCCAGCCTTACAGTACGTAGCTAATGTGGTGAACCAATGAGCATTACCTATGTGTTGTCACTGTTTAGGCATAAAAAAATTCTAAACATACATTTTTTTTATCTCAGAAATACATAAAGAAAGAAAGGACACAGCCACATTTACATCAACATCAGGTTTTGAGAGTATATAGACCTGGGTGTCAACTGTATAAAAGTGAAAACTGAGACCAAGTGATCTTAAAAGAGTAACAAGAGGATAAACATAGATGATAAATGGTATAGGGCCCAAAATAGAACCTTGAGGGACACCAGATTGCATTAAACAAATATCAGACATGTAACCACCCATAGCGACAAATTGCTTTCTATCAGAAAAAATAAGACTTAAACCAGCTTAGTGCAGTACCACAGACACCAAATACAGATTCTCACCGAGTAAATAAAATATTATGATCAACCGTGTCGAAAGTGGCACTAAGATCAAGAAGAATCAAAATAGAAAGACAACCAGAATCAGAAGAGATTAACAAGCCATTATTAACATTAACTAATGCTGTTTCAGTGCTGTGGAGTTTACGGAAATCCGATTGAAGGGGCTCATATAGATTATTTGCAGCTAGATGGGAGTGCAATTGAATTGTTCAAAAATGTTGTCGAGAAAAGGAAGATTGGAAATGGGATGAAAATGATTTAGGTTATAAACATTTATGTCTTATTTTTTTCAATTATCTGTGCAAAATAAGCAGACCTGGCTGATGCAATTTGGGTCTTATATTCAAGAAGTGTTCCTTCCAGGCCAGGTGAAAAACAGTCAAGCCAGACATATGCCACCTACGCTCCATTGTACGACAGGATGCCTTCATAGGTTCTCATTATACCAGGAACAAACAAAGGAAACAAGTTGTGATTTCAAAGGCCAGATGAGAGAACAGAGTTTAGCATGAGAACGCTCAAGGAAGTACCAATATAAAACGCTCAAGGAAGTACAAATAAAAAACACTAAAGGAAGTACCAATTTAAAACGCTCAAGGAAGTACCAATATAAAACGCTCAAGGAAGTACCAATAAAAAACGCTCAAGGAAGTACAAATAAAAAATGCTCAAGGAAGTACCAATAAAATTAGAGAAATCAGAGGGTTCAATCGATCTCCATTTGCGATAGTTAAAAATGCGAGAAGAAGTAGTGTTTATCTCAGGCAGTTCCATAGTTAGAAAATAGACAGATGATCAGACAGCCAAGTCAAAGTTGTACAACTGGGACACAAATGAGCCATTTGAAATCACCAAGTCAAGAGTGTGCCCTTTATTATGTGTAGGACTGTCCACAAATCGAAGCACTCCAATAAAGATAAAAACACCTTTGTTGTTGTAGAATCGTTTATGTCCATATGAATGTTAAAGTCCCCCAAAATTAAAGTTCTCTCAAATTTGAGGCATAACAGGGACAACATATCTGCAAATTCAGATATAAAATCTTTGTTTTTCTTAGGAGGCCTGTAGACTGTAACTATGGCAGTGGAAGTGGGCAGATGTACTCAAAACAAGACATTCAAATTAGTTAAACTGTGGAACAACCACAGGGCTCATATTGAGTTGGTGATATAACATAATAATACCCCCACATCTGCCAAAGGAATGTGGGAGATTAAATAAACCAAATGCGGCAGGAGTGAGTTCATTAAAAGGAAAACCATCAGACTCTTTGTGCCAGGTTTATGTTAAACACACAAGATCCAATTTCCATTCTGTAATAATATCAGATCGAATCACAGCCTTGTTATTCACAGATTGTGCATTAAAAAGCGCCAAATTCAACAGACAAGGAGCAGAAGAAACCAGAGTAGCCACCTCACGCTTCTGAACCGACAAATTGTTGATACTAACACCCCTAGGCCTACATAACAGTGTTTGAGATTTACGCAAAACTGCAGGATAAGTAACATTGTATGTAACAGTGGATATAACAGATGGTGAGAAGGAAAAACTGCACCCTAAACAGCGATGTATATCGCAGTATTCCAACATCACAACAGAGAGCGTATATGTCTTTAGCCAGATAAAAGTTACACTTAAGGTTCGACAGTTGGTGAACAGTGTACTTTAAGGCCATGTTGGAAAAATCCACAGCAACCGGGACATCACAGTAGTGCAATCCTGGAAGAGACAGCAGAAAAAGGCGGTTTCAGCAAAGAACAGCCAGCGATAAAAGCAGTAGTCCAACGAGTGAATCATAATTCCACATCACAAAGGCCATAATCCAACGGGTGAGGTGTAGTTCCTCTTCAAGATAGAATAGGCCATGCTGGCCAACCCTGTTCCTGGAGAGCCACCATCCTGTAAGTTTTCACTTCAACCCTTGTTGTGGGCAACATGTTTTAGCTTTCTTTAAGGTAATTATTAGAATCAGGTGTGCTATATTAGGGTTGAAGTGAAAACTTACAGGATAATGGCTCTCCAGGAACGGGGTTGGCCAGCCCTGGAATAGGCAATTCTTTGCATAGTCCAAAACTCTTAAATGAATGCTCATCAATAACAATATAAAAATAAAATAATATTAACAAACAGTAGAAAGGAGCGGCAGCCAAACTGCCCCAGCGTACCCTTTCAACCAGGTACCACCAGGGGCTGTACACATGACCTCGAGCATTGAGAACATTGTCTGTGTACACAAGAGTTTACTAAATAGAAAGGTTTTCTACAACTCACCTTAGCAGTTTGTGTTTCTGCTGACTACCCTTTTGCCAGTCAAAAAGTGTCTCCAAATTCGAATGAACGGACTCCATAGGAGGAAATGCCATGAAGATGTAATTCCAATGAAAAGCATGATAACTTAGCTACTTAGCTCATGGCAATATCTATTCAGATTATCACAAGGGGTTTCATTCATTATATCAATGTAAATAATCTAATCTTAGCTGACGTAAACTCTTGCACTCTTTGTAACACTGGCAACATCTACCCACACGAGGCCTCACCCGACCTTTCCGCTTTTTGATTATAGTAAAATTTCATATGAGGCTCCTTTTAGGTCAATATTGTTTTTCACTAATGACAAAACAACGTATTTTCCGTGCATTTATATGGAACTAAGCTTTAGGAGCATTCCATGTTTACTCTCCTCCCTGTTACGTTGCATTCCCATGTTCGTGTTTATGTATTCACCTGGTCCACTGTCATCCAATGTTAGTTTTTATGTATACACCTGGATCACTGCCATCCCATGTTAATGTTTGTACATTTTATTTCATTCATACACTAAGATAGTTTTGAAACCATGCTCAAGTATTCTTATCCATGCCCAAGGATGACAACTTTTCCAGCAAGATAAAATGGTCAACAGTTTTGAAGGCCTTGGACTGATCAATAAACAGAGCAACAGAACTCCATTTCTCATCCAAGGCTGTGGGAAATCATTCAGAACAGAAGTGGTTGTCATAATAGTACTGTGCCCATTTCTTCATCACAATACTTACCGTTAGAAAAGAGTGCAGCTCTTTAAATACTAATGACTCCATTATTTTTGCCAAACAGGACAGTTCAAAAAATTGGTAGTCAGTTAAGAAGGCCACTAGAATCCCCACCTTTATTTAGCAGTGGGACATGTGCTTCATTCCTAATCTTTTTAATGACTACAGTAGATAATATTAGTTTAAAAATAAGTGTGAGAGCACCAGAAATAAGCAGCCTTAACTAGCAAGCATGGGTCTAGATTATCAGGCACAATGGCTTTTCTAGCATCTACAGATTTTAGAGCTTACAGCAATTCATTTTCTGTGAAAGGTCTCAGAGAATAGCCTTGACTATCAACAAGGTTCTTCTGTGTAACTACCTGCTTATCATTATTTTCTTTTCCACTTTGATTTTATGTCTCCACCAATATATATTATGTTTACAGCCTTGATGTATTAGCCTGGAACACTGCCATCCCATCAGAGCCACAGATTGTCAACAGGCAAACCAGGCAACTGCTTGGGGCCCCAGGCCGATAGAGGGCCCCAGAGGGCTGACATGGTAATGGTTATATAACATAATAGTGATGAACGCTGGTTTTGGGGGGCCCCTTGGGAATTCTTGCCTAGGGCTCCTAAAAGACTCTTGAATCGCCCTTGCATCCCATGTCAAAGTTAATGTATTTATCTGAACATCTGCTATCCTATGTTAATGTTTATGTATTCACCTGGTCCACTGCCATCCCATGTTAGTGTTTATGTATTCACCTGGTCCACTGCCATCCTGTGATAATGTTTATGTATTCACCTGGTCCACTGCCATCCCATGTTAATGTCTATGTATTCACCTGGTCAACTGCGATCCCATGTTTGTGAGGTCTACACCAGCTGAGTCCACGGAAACACTGTTTACAACTGGCATGTTACAACATTCCAAAGCACACAAACCCAGCACGCAGCACAGAGCGCAATCACTGGAATTCTTAACACCTGTTTCTCATTCACTTCCCTATATTTCCCTGATTCTACTGAGAAAATTATTCTGAAATAGTAAACCTGTGAATGACCCGGTTCTGTTACCTGTTTATGCCTTTTTGGATCCTGTTTTTTCTGTACCTTAGCTGAGCCTCCACGTGTATGACGTTGCCTGCCTTATCGATTGCCCCGTGTGGAATCTGGACTTGGATTTACGGATACTTCTGTTGGACCGTGCCTGCCCCGCGACTATTCTGGATAACGGATTTGACTGACGGATTTCTAGTGAATGACCTGGCCTGCCTTTCTACACTCTTCTGTTATATACAGTGCTTGCGAACTTATTCGGCCCCTTTGAACATTTCGACCTTTTGCCACATTTCAGGCTTCAAACATAAAGATATAAAACTGTAATTTTTTGTGAAGAAACAAAGTGGGACAAAATCATGAAGTGGAACGAAATGTATTGGATATTTCAAACATTTTTAACATATAAAAAACCGACAAATTGGGCGAGCAAAATTATTCAGCCCCTTTACTTTCAGTGCAGCAAACTCTCTCCAGAAGTTCAGTGAGGATCTCTGAATGATCCAATGTTGACCTAAATGACTAATGATGATAAATAGAATCCACCTGTGTGTAATCAAGTCTCCGTATAAATGCACCTGTTTGTGATAGTCTCAGAGGTCCGTTGAAAACACAGAGAGCATCATGAAGAACAAGGAACACACCAGGCAAGTCCGAGATAATGTTGTGGAGAAGTTCAAAGCCGGATTTGGATACAGAAAGATTTCCCAAGCTTTAAACATCCCAAGGAGCACTGTGCA
>JACXGM010032776.1:0-12514 GCA_016801145.1 Umbra pygmaea | reverse complement strand
AATTTATTTTAAAATTAACACATATTATAATTACACCATAATAGCCTAGGTTTAGAGTAAAAACACTTTTTGTCAAGGCTATAACAAAAAGTGCATTATGCATCTGATTTCTGGGTGCGCCAGCTGCTTCTTTGGGTGGCACAAGCACACCCTGGCACACCCGTGCCTACGCCACTGATTTGTGGAACACAGAAACTTCTGATCAGTAGCGTACTGCAAACGTGTGATGTGTGAAAGCACAATGGCTTGTCATGGTTCCGCACCGCATACGAACTGCAACTGCACCGCATCCGCACTGCAGATGTCTGAAACGGGCGTAAGCCTCCTGCTCCTTGTCCTTCGTCAACTCCTTCTCCTCATACGGCCCGTGCTCATCCTTCCTCTTTATGCTTCTACTCTTACTGCTGTGAATCCTAGTCATGCATTTACTCCTACTGCACCAGCTTACCAACTGTGACTCCAGATGTACCTCTCCAGAGTGCGTCCTGTTGTCCCTGCCCAATCTAGTTGATGCTACACAAAGACTGTGGTCACAGCCCACCAATTTTCCTATCTCCGTTTATGGACACTAATTAAGTTACACCAATAAACAATGTGACCCAAATGCAATGGGCTGGCTACCATCAGATTCTCCACCAGAAAAGAACTGGCCACTCCCTTGAGTCTGGCTTCTCTCTACGTTTCTTTCTAGGTCCCACCTACTAGGGAGTTTTTCCTTTCCACTGTGTGCCACTTGTTTTTGCTTGGATTTTAGGCTGGCTATCTGTCGAAGCACTTTGTGACAACTGCTGGTGTAAAAAGAGATTTATAAAATAAATTTGATTGATTGACCTCCTACTCCTACTTTTCCCTTTTCTCCTTCTACTACTTTAAATGTTTTTTCTAGTTCTACAACAAATGTTCATTGTTCTCTGGCATTATTTCACCAGCCTATCACATATTTTGTTGAAAATGAAGGCTGTGGTCTATAGCAAGTAGGGAAAGACCGAATTAGGCTGTTTGTCATTTTAGCCGGCTCACTACGTTGAACGTTTGTTAAGTCAGCTCAAGTCAAGTTAAATTTGAACACTTAATTCTTAATTTTTTTTATTTATTCCGATTTTCCTCTACTTAATGTTTGTGGTAGAGCAGACGCGGTAGAGCTAACGTTAATCTAGCAAGCTCATTAACACTACCCGGCAGTGCTCAATTAAACAAACAGAAAGAGTTATAGAGCAAAACTCATTTAAAACACAAATCAGATCTTAATATTACAGTTTTACAACATGTTCTAACCTTGATTTACTTTTATAGTTTTTTCAACTACTGTTGCGCACAGTAGAAACTCCAAAGTCCATTTCAAAATAAAAGTAATTCTAAATCAAAAACAGTTAATATGTCAAAATAAGCTTAAACAGGTAAAATATATAAAGCAAATTACATTACTATTCAACATGCCTTATTATAAGGATATTTACAACTATGTTCCATAAAAGCTGTTTCTATAATTGTTTTGTAGACAATTATTTTAACATCTCAGGTCCTTCTCAGCAAGGTAAAAAATACCATATTTTGCACCTTACTAAAGAAATTAGTATATCTTTTGCACATGTTTTATAGTATACATTTAGGTGTTAAAATTGTCAATTTGGAATAACTTTTTTAAAATAAAGTTATGGAAATATTTGTTAGTCTGATCCGATTCAGATTAATCGATTATCAAAATAATTGTTAGTTGCAGCCCTACATATACAATTTGTGCATCACTTCTATACTTATAACTAATTTGGCTGGCCAGTTAAAAGAACTTTAAAGCAATTTTTTAACAGTCACTTTTTGCATAGTTACTGCGGTTAGCCTTTGTAGGGCAGTATGCTTCTACAATTTAAATTACAGGTGCCTGATCTGAACACAAGGAGTCATTGGAGAGCGGCGTTGCAGGGTAGATAATCTGATTTATCTAACCCAACTCCATCATCGAGAGTCTATGTAGTCATCCTATCGCCCAGCCCTATTATGAAATGAACAAGAGAGTCTTTTCAAATGACTTACGTTGTAATTATGCTCTATTGCTCTATTATTTTGTTAAACTATTATTGTATTATTTGGTTAATACTAGAGGGCGGCTAATTAATCAGACTGGCCGATTAATTATGGCCGATTATGAGTTTTCAAAAATAATTATTAATTTGCATTTTTGCTCACCGATTATGGCCGATACTTTTGGGAGAGAAACCATGTACTCTAGTGTTACAATTAGATAGCAAATCACGTGGAAACAGCATGTGACATCCAGCCCAGAAAGGGCTGCAATGCAGAGACTGAGAAATGAACTCCTTCATTGTTTTGGTTATTTCTTGTGTTGATGTTATGTTTCAGTCTCCCGTTGTGTTTATTCAGTTGTTTGCAGGGTATCTGGGTTCTTCCGTTTATTAGTCATGTTCCTTTAAGTTTCTCCCTTCCTGTGTTTCCTTGTATGTGTAACCACGCCTCTCTCTCTGGTGTGGGCTGTCATTCTATGGGTTGGCTAGTGAGCCTATTAACTTCTAGATCGGCTTGATTAAATATGACTCTCAGCCGTGTGTAATCAGGTAGTCAGTACACACTATATAGACAGCCCAAACCAGAGAGAGAGCGTTGGGCATTTAGATCTGTTGATTCTGTTTCGGTGGTGTTTATACGTGTTTTTATTCTGCCAACACAAGTGTCAACACAAGTCAAGTAGGTAGTATTCGGGACTACTGCAGGAAGCCGATTACACATTATGGAATATAAGCTTCATCCTGTTCTGGGGTCTCCTCTCAAACCACCCACACAAGGTGACAGAATGCCCAGCCTTTACAAAGAGGGACCGAGACCGCTCGACAGAATCAACCGCCTGATATGCGACCAGGCCAGGTCTACTGGGCTACTCCATGGAGGATGTATCGTATGACACCGATGGGGTGGCCAGGTTCGGATGTGATCTACTGGTTGAGGAGGCAGACTACGCCGAGGAGGGGGAACATGAGTTCTTCCTGAGGGCTGAAGAGGAGGACGAGGAGTATATTTTCTGGGAGGAGGATGAGAAGGTCTTCTCCGAGGGGGATGAAGAGGTGGACTGGGATTTCCATAACCAAAGGTTCCAGGGTGATAGCCCACACGGTAGGGTTCCCTGTCTAAAGGTTAGGGCTGCCCAGTCTCCTACCTGTTATTCCGATCCTCCTACCTATTCACGTACCCAGCACAGCTTCTCTCCTCCCTTCACTAGTTCCCCTAGCTCCCAAGCTAGCTCCTCTACCGACCCTCAGGCTCCCTCTAGTACTTTCCAGGCTACTCAGGCTAGCTATGGCACTAGCTCCCAGGTTAGCTTGCCTAGCTCTGTTAGCTCTCTTCCTCTGACTCCTTCTACTGAGGTCCAGGGTGTTAGCACCCCTATTAGGGCTCCCCGTCTGAGTATAAGACCTCCCAGTATACCGTGCAGCCCCAGTAGCTCACAGGCTACCCATACTAGCTCCCAGCCTAGCTGTATTAGCCTCGCTAGCTCCCAGGCTAGCTTTATTAGCCCAGCTAGATCCCAGGCTAGCCGTATTAGCCCCGCTAGCTCCCAGGCTAGCTCTGTTAGACCTGTTAGCTCCCAGGGTAGCTGTATTAGCCCCACTAGCTCCCAGGCTAGCTTCTTCACTAGCTCTCTGGCTAGCTCCCCTAGTCCCTCTAGATTTCAGGCTAGCTCTCCTAGCTCACAGGCTAGTACCCCTAGGGTTCCAGGTAAAGCCCATTGGCTTCCAGTTACTGCCCCTACGGCTCCAGTAGTTGCCCCTAAGGCTCCAGTCAAGGTCCCTACCCCTGCCGTCCAGGGTGTTAGTCCCCATTCTAGGGCTCCCCGTCGTAGTGTTAGGGCCCCCCTTCCTACGAGGGCCGCCAACTCTGGTTATGAGAGCGAGGATGAGGAGATGCCTGCCCTCATAAGCGGATCCGCACCCTCTGATCTGTCGGCAGCAGTTTGCGCACCGCCACAGTCGCCAGCAGCAGCCTGCTCTCAGCCACAGCCTCCAGCAGCACCCGGCTCTCTGCCACTGCCTCCTTCAGCGGCCTGCTCATCCCCACCGCCGGCCCTCCAGGTCAAGGCACCAGCTCTGCCCACACCTGATGCTCTCGTTGCTACGGACCTGGAGGTCCTTCTCCTACCACCACCACCAGAGTTTGGGGATGACGCATCCACGGAGGAATCCGGACCCCCTGCTCAGCCGCCGCTGCCATCTGGACCCCCTGCTAAGCCGTCACTGCCATCCGGACCCCCTGCTTAGCCGTCGCTGTCGTCCGGACCCCCGGATTTCTGGACGCCAGACACCCTGCCCGTGACAGGGCTTCCAGACACCCTGCCCGTGACAGGGCTTCCAGACACCCTGCCCATGACAGGGCTTCCAGACACCCTGCCTGTGTCGGGGCTTCCAGACACTCTGCCGCCAGGGATCCCAGACATCCTGCCAGTGCCAGGGCCTACTGAACTGCCTGTCCCCGGGCCCACTGAACTGCCTGTCCCCGGGCCCACTGAACTGCCTGTCCCATGGCCCACTGAACTGCCTGTCCCATGGCCCACTGAACTGCCTGTCCCATGGCTCACTGAACTGCCTGTCCCAGGGCCCTCTGTCCCTCCTGTCCCAGGGCCCTCTGTTCCACCTGACCCCGGGCCTTCTATGAGAAAGGGACTCCTTCATTGTTTTGGTTATTTCTTGTGTTGATGTTAGGTTTCAGTATCCCCTTGTGTTTATTCGGTTGTTTGCAGGGTATCTGGGTTCTTCGGTTTATTAGTCATGTTCCTTTAAGTTTCTCCCTTCCTGTGTTTCCTTGTGTGTGTAACCATACCTCTCTCTGGTGTGGGCTGTCATTCTATAGGTTGGCTACTGAGCCTAGTAACTTCTACATCGGCTTGATTAAATATGACTCAGCCGTGTGTAATCAAGTAGTCAGTACACACTATATAGACAGCCCAAACCAGAGAGAGAGAGCGTTGGGCATTGTGATCTGTTGATGCTGTTTCGGTTGTGTTTATACATTTATTTGTTCTGCCAACACAAGTGTAAGTCAAGTAGATAGTATTCGGGACTACTGCTGGAAACCGATTAAACATTATGGAATACAGGCTTAATTTTGTTCTGGGGTCTCCTTCTCTCAAACCACCTACACAACGTGACACAGCATGCAGCCAGCCCATCTGACATGAGCTACAGTCCACCTGTCCCAAGCTGTAGCTTTAAGTCTGGAGGAAATTGTGATTGCAGAGAAGCCAGGGTAGGTTTGTAGCTAGCATGAAAGGGGGGCAATAAAAATCTGTCGCATATAATCACTTGTTTGCTTCACATGGTTAATATTAGTCTAGAATAGTGTGTAGAGGTTCAGTGCAAAATCCCATGTTTCTCATGTGCGTCTGAAAACTGCGCGGATATCTGTACTCCCGTTGTGCAGTAATGTCATTATCCCCCCCCCCAAAAAAAATCATAATAATCGATTGGTTAATCGGTATCGACTTTTTTGGTGTTCCAATAATTGTTAATCGTATCGGCCTTGAAAAATCATAATCGGGCGACCTCTAGTTAATACATTTCATAAGATTTGGTTTTAGTAACATTCTTTATGTGTGTTGTAGATAAGTTCCCACATCAGTTGTCAAGTATTCCACAAGTCATCTCACTCAGTGTTCTATACTATCCTAACAATAAGTCAGCCAGAAATCAAAATATAGGGAAATACAATTAATATACTCTATCTGAAGTAATATAATTCCAAATTTTTCTAAGTATGTTTCCTGATAATCTTAGTGGGCATTATACCGAATACCACAGTTATCAAATGGATAGTTAGTGAATAGACTACATGTGGATGATTCTCTTCCTGTGACATATCATGTAACTTTGTGCTGAAAGGATGGCGTTGGCTGAGTCTGTGTTCACTATTGCAAAACCTATTTTCTCAATATTTCTCTCTGCTGCGTGCAGGTGATTCTTTCTTTCTAGCAGGGAAACCACAGCTCACATCAAGCTGTTCCAAAGTACGCTACACCATTCCAGTTCATGGAAGTTCACACATATCCCCCCAGACGTGCATACAGCCTCACTTATAATGTCAATACACATTTAGCAACATTGTAAGCTATAATTAATGGAATGTATAGCTCCACTGAACTGCTTGGATCCCTATCAATGGGGATTAAAAAGAAAGTATACAAATCTCTAATTGAAAGAGGTGAAAACAAGTGAGTATACTAATCGCTATGACAACTGAAACAATTTGATGGTATACTACATTTACTTCCATTATCCCCGACTACATCACTGCTCTTGGTGGGTGGAGTTTCACATAGCTAAGGTGTTTGGGTAAATGTAATGGTGTAAAATATACATTTTTGTAATAAAATGTAATGGAGAAAATTCTAAAGTTGGCAGAGAGATACATACTCAAATAAAGTACAGATACACAACAAACATACTTAAGTACAGTAACAAAGTATAAATACTTTGTTACTTTATACCACTACTGTTAGCTGAACAGAGGAGTGCTTGTCTGGCCCAGGGTCACCCAGAGGGCTTCTCTGCTTGGAGAAAAGCTGGGGTAAATACATCATAGAGAATGACTCACTCACACTGATAGATACATGAAGCACAGGCACAATGCCTGGAGCAACATAGGGTAAAGTGCTTTGCTTTAGGAAACAACAACATGTGGCCCTTTTAGGAATTTAACTGACAACATTGTGATTATAACTCTCAGAAGTCTGACTCCCTAATCCCTGAGCCTACTGGATTGTATTGCCTGGCACCTGGGCCTAAGGTAGTGTTGGGCCTAATGGATGGTATAGCCTGGCATTAGTGGATGCCATTGTGTTGGGTCTAAAGGATAGTATAGTCTGGCACCAGGACCTGCACAATATATTACATATCTAGGTAGGGCTGTGCAATTAATCAAATTTTGATCGCGATTTCATTTTAATCTCCTAACAATCACAGAAACAATGTAATTGAGAAAAAACTATTATTTTGTACATTGCATTTTGTAAGAACTCTTATTTAGGCACAAGCGCACTTTTGTCCCTACTGAAAACTAAACTCACTCAGTAGTCTATTAAAGGCGCTTTTTACAGTGTAATGGATCCATCGAGCGCAGAGGCACAAAAAATAACACATGTCGTTGCGAATTTAGCCAGAGATGTGTGCCCCATTAGCACAGTTGAGAACAACAGCTCTAGAATGTTGTTGCATACTTTGGACAAGCATTATATGGCCACCTCGCCATCATCTTACAAGAGAACCTCTGCGTGTGTTATATGAGAAATGCTGTGCAGAAATGGCTGATGAGGTGACAAAGGCAGAGTACTGATCTATGGTCTACAGCAGGGGTATTTAACTCTAACCCTACGGGTACTGCTTGTTTTCTGTTCTACCTCAACATTAATTGGACTCACCTGGTGTCCCAGGTCTAAATAACTCCCAGATTAGAGAGTTGCAATAAAAAGTGGAGTGGATCTGGCTTCGAGGTCCAGAGTTGAGTATGAGGGGTCTACAATATTTTATATATTACAGTAGTAATATATACTAGTAGTAGTTTACCTCCCAGCAACGCAGGTACTTTGTTCGTTAGTTAGCTTATCAGCTTTGTCTGTTTGTGAGTCTTGTTTAGGATATTGTATTTGTGTCCTTGCAGCGTTGTTTACTGAAACATATTTCTTCAATTAGATTGTGCATATCTCAGTATCTCAAAGCAATGAAAATAATGATCCACCACTATCATTGAGCAGTTAATCATGTTCTCGTTCTAGGTTTAATTAGCGCAGGTGTAATGTACAATACGCACGTGTAGTCTATGTAGAGCTATGTATTACATTTGAACAATTATTCTACCGACTGAAAAGCCAGGCTTTGTTGAGTTACTTCTATTCAGTAGTTTGTTTGTAGTGCTGTTTGCGATTCTTCAGCTGACCTAATTAAGCACAGTCTATCGTGAGCACATAAAAAACCTGCAGGCAAAATAGAAAATAAGATATGTTTAGAAGTGTTAATTTATTTAATATAATAAATATAAATAACTTATTTGCAAATATAATTGAAAGACATCGCTGTCTAATCAAATCCAAACTTTCAAACAAATGTGTGCTTGTCGCAGTCAACAAAGTCAGAAAATAATTTTAATTTACTAAAATAATCGTGATATGATTTTTATTGATTATGGAAAACCCCTGTATCTACGACAAAACAGAGGTTTAAACAATTATTTTTATAATAGCAAAAGTCCCAGATTGCAGCTTTAATTCAATGTCTCCATTGAATTAATAGTTTATTTTCAGATTATTTAATACACCTAACTGTACCAGAAGATGCCGAAACCATCTAGAACAACACAAACAGCAGCCGGCACCTGCTCAGCTATCCAAGACGACGAGCTCACTGGTATAGTGGAGGATACATCTTCCCCGGTCACTTCGGCTGATCTGAAGTCTCTTAGAACTGAACTTCTGGCCGAACTTTCTGCAGTCCTGGTCGGTCAAGTTAAATCCTCTATCGAGGCTGCTACCTCACCTATTGCCGCGGCTCTAGAATCCATTAAATCATCTTTATAGGAACAGGCTTGCCACACAGATGGGCTTGAACATCAACTGTCTGCTTACAGCGACAGGTTGCTCACCTTACCACCTAACGCGGTCACACGTCTGGAAACAGAGAATCGCAAAATGGGCGAAAAAATCGAGGATCCCGTTCTAGGCGGAATAATGTTAGACTGGTCGGTATCCCTGAAGTTCTCGAAGGGTCCTACCCAGTCTCTTTTATGTCAGGTCTGCTTTCTGAGATATTTCCCACGGTCTATAAGTCACCTCCGAAGCTGGACTGTGCTCATCGTTTGGGACCTCGCATTTCGGGTGGAGGAGAGGGCAGGAAGCCGCAAGGCTTTATTGTCCGTTTATACAACCCCCACAACAACGACAGTGCTCTCAGAAGGCCGGGCACAGACCAACTGTTTTTCCGCCAGACCAAGGTATTTCTGTTCCCAGATTATAGTGCTGGTGTTGCCGCAAAGAGAACCAAATACACGAACATTAAACGTAGACTGCATGCTAACAATGTGAAGTTGTTATCTGTCGAGTATAATGGCAAAGTTTGGCAATTTTATTCACCTGAGGAGGCGGAGATTTGGGCCAATCAAAAAATCTGGAGGCCTTGAAACACATCTAACAACCACCCTGGTTGGTTTATCTGTATGCAGTTTACAGTAGCTCTTTATAACCTTGACTTGTTCTCAGGGAGGTCGGTACCCTAACCTTCAGTGGTAATTATTTTCTTCTGCTTATTTTTTTTTTCTACTTATTGTTTCTCATTCACTTCCAATATGACCTATTCTGGCATGTTTTCATGCCTTTGTTTATTAATAAATTACTAGTACTAAAATTGTTTATCAATAAGCCTTAATGGAGCTGGGTGAGGCTCCCTTTGATAGTTTGATGCATTAAGGCGCTCATTTTGAATTTAACGCCAGGTTGCTCGGCTGTATTTTTATGTATCCTCATAAAAGGAGTGTTGGGTTATAGATTTTTGTATATTGCTATTACATATATTTTATTTGGCACAAAAAAGGTGGGAGTTTGCCAGTTTCTTAAGCGGAACCTCTTCAATGCACAAGTGGTCTTGCTTTCACCGAGTCTATGTCAGCGGTCACCTGCTGTCTCTGTCGCACCATGAACAGAGATCTTGGGTATGGAGGGGGGGGGGGCTTTGTATGTGTCTTATTGTCTAAAGACCGTAGGGTTAAAATGGACAAACGTTCAACAGAGATTCTTGAGCTGGATCATAAATATGCTCAGACTCCATTCCCTGAATTATATAAACAATGTTTAAATTTGCATTCTGAATTTAACCTTTTATCTACGAATGAGGTGGAATGTTTACTGTTGCAGTCATGCTCCACCTATTATGAACACAGGGACAAGACAAGCCGCTTGCTGGCGCATCAGTTAAATCGACGCGCTGCCTCTCATTTGATCCCTCAAATCCAAGATACTTCAAACTGTGTGCTTTATTACCCTAAGGGATCAATGACATCTTAAAATCCTTCTACTCCTTACTTTACACGTCTGAGTCTTATGCAAACACAGCTAAAATGACTAAGTTTTTTGATACGCTAGACATTCCCACTATTGCCACAGAGGTTGCTGTTGACCTTGACTCTCCTCTAAGGCTTGAGGAGGTGATTGCCGGGAAAAGGCAGGGCTGTCCGCTGTCCCCATTGCTCTTTGCCATTGCCGTTGAGCCCCTTTCGGCGGCATTACGGGCCTCACCCACTTTTCAGGGTGTCTCCAGGGGGGGAATTGAACACAAGCTGTCGTTATATGCGGATGACCTATTACTTTATGTCCATAACCCAGATACCTCTTTACCGAGTATCCTCTCTATCTTGGAAATTTTTTGTTTGTTTTCGGGTTACAAACTTAACCTAAAAAAGAATTAATGTTTTCCAATTAACCCAGCAGCACTTCAACTTCAACATACAGACTTGCACTTTCAGCTGAAGTACTCCGGATTCAAGTACCTTGGAGTGAATTTGACTCGCTCACTGGCAGATTTATTTTCAGCCAATTTCTCCCCCATTTTCACTCAGATGAAGGCAGATTTTCGGAGGTGGGGTAACATACCTCTTTTATTGATAGGGAAGATCAATGCGGTGAAAATGGACAGTCTGCCTAAATTTATGTACCTTTTAAATTCTATACCGTTGTTCCTGCCAAAGTCTTTTTTAGGGCAATCAATGAAGCAATTTCTTCCTTCATCTGGGGTGAAAAGGTGCCCAGGGTCAGTAGATCTCAACTCCAGAGATGTAAATTCAATGGAGGGCTTGCACTTCCCAATTTTATATACTATTATTGGGCAGCCAACCTTCAGAAAATTTTACTCTGGTTACATGCCCCAAACACGCCATGGTGCCATTTAGAAGGTAGATCGTGCCTCTCTTCTTCTCTCTACGCTTTAGTCTGCTCTGCCCTCCCAGTATCTCCTTCTCGTTACACTGGTAATCCTGTAGTATTAACTACTCTCAAAATCTGCTACCAGTTCCGTAGCCACTTTAAATTTTCTTCTGCATCTATCATGGACCCCATTGATAAAAAAACATATATTTTTTTTAAACCTTTCATACCACCAACCCAGCCCTGGGATGTATTGATGACTATCTCACCCCTACAGAAATCTTTGATTTCCTGGGTCTACTGCAGGATTATGTTATGCGACGACCAGTCCATGGATAGAACTAAATCGGCTTGGGAGCAGGAGATGGGGATGGTATTTTCTAAGGAGTTCTGGGAAGAGGCAATTAAAAGAATAAGTTCCCCAAGTAAAAAAAAGTATATTTAAATTTTACTCCAGTATTATACTTCTAGTATACTTATGGTTAACCATAATTCAGTATTCCATACTTTGTCTGAGGCCCTCAAAATTCCCCTGACTACATATCCATTAATTGCTCTTTTTGGAATCCCAGGTAACTCGATTAAATTAAATAATGAAGACTCTGAAATTATTGCTTTCACAAAATTTTTAGCTAGACGCATAATTTTACTATTGTGGAAGTTCTCTCCCTTTGCTTCCCAGTGGCTAACTGATGTCCTTTTTTTTGCAATTGGAGAAAATTAAGTACTCCTTGAAGGGATCTCACTCTAAATTCTCTGACAAATGGCAGTCATTTATGTCATATTTTAACAGTTTGCAGAGGCTTCCCACAGATTTTCCTTAAACCAAGTTAGTATTAGTATTAATCTTACAATTGTAAATTAGATATACATTTATGTCCATGTGTTTTCGTCTTGATGTTTTGTGTGGGGTTTGGGGGTAGGTGAATCAGGTGGAGTGGATATAGAGGAGGGAGGGGGGAGGGTATGGGGAAGAAAATGTTGCTATGTACCTTTTTCTGTCATCATTGCTGTACCTATGATAAATAAATATATATATAAAAAAAGAAGTATGTCGTTGTGGTGTCAATAATATATGGAGAGTTGAATATTCCTATTGTAAACCACCCCTCTTTATTTGAGTAGAATATTCCTAGTGTAAACAACCCCTCCTTTATTACAGTAGAATATTCCTAGTGTAAACAACCCCTCCTTTATTACAGTAGAATATTCCTAGTGTAAACAACCCCTCCTTTACTAGAGTAGAATATTCCTAGTGTAAACAACCCCTCCTTTATTACAGTAGAATATTCCTAGTGTAAACAACCCCTGCTTTATTACAGTAGAATAATCCTAGTGTAAACAACCCCTCTTTTATTAGAGTAGAATATTCCAATTGTAATCAACCCCTCCTTTATTACAGTAAAATATTCCTATAGTAGTGTAAACAACCCCTCCTTTATTACAGTAGAATATTCCTAGTGTAAACAACCCCTCCTTTATTACAGTAAAATATTCCTTAAGTAGTGTAAACAACCCCTCCTTTAATAGAGTAGAATATTCCTAGTGTAAACAACCCCTCCTTTATTACAGTAAAATATTCCTATAGTAGTGTAAACAACCCCTCCTTTA
>JACXGM010032775.1:0-12515 GCA_016801145.1 Umbra pygmaea | reverse complement strand
ATCTGTGGCATTGTGCTGTGTGATGAAACTGCACATTTTAGAGTGGGCTTTTATTGTGGCCAGGCTAAGGCACACCTGTGCAATAATCATGCTGTCTAATCAGCATCTTGATATGCCACACCTGTGAGGTGGATGGATTATCTCAGCAAAAGAGAAGTGCTCACTAAAACAGATTTAGACAGATTTGTGAAGAATAATTTCGAGAAATGGGCCTTTTGTGTACATAGAAGAAGTCTTAGATCTTTAAGTTCAGCTCATGATAAATGGGAGCAAAAACAAAAGTGTTGCGTTTATATTTTTTTTGGGCTGTTGAGGCAGAGGGTTATATCTGGTATTTTTTCCACTTACATCTCTGTTGATGTTACTTTTGGTTGTAGTGTTTCTTGATCATAATTAAAGAGCTGATTCTAAGCACTGGGCCTTATGCTTGTTTTTATTTGTGTTTTGTCTGTAATGTTCAATTTCTCAGTTTACCTATGTGGTGTGGTGGAAATTGTCTTACTTTTGTGGTCCACCACTTGAAGCAATGTAAAGAAAACACTGTAATTTTGGCTTTCTCAATGTGTGTGTATGCCAGTTCACCATACTTGCGTGTGGACCATGTATGGCACTAAATACATTTTTCCAGTAAAGCATTGATTAGGGGAGGGGCATCTATGACGCAGTTGTACAGCACATCTTTGCATTAAGTTCCGATAAAAGATCTTACCCAGTTGTGAGAGTCGATCCTGCGCAGTCCTATATTCGCCACCAAAGCTACTTCTTCACCTCCATCTACCATTCTGCTAAAAGTGAAAAATCGAACAATCTAAAAGTTTAAAGTTTAAAGAAATCAGAGACGGGTGTAAGCTAGTTCTTGTTCGGATGGCAAACTTTTTTATACATTTTTTTTGTTAAACTTTATTGAACTGCCACTCCTACCAGCAATAGAAACAATGCTGACGTAAGGCTTGCAGAAATGCTTTAGTTGGTCAAAGAACACACCCAACATGGTAAAGTCGAAATCTGATTGGTTAAAAATATGACAAACAACATGGTCCTGATGGGCTTCAACAGCAAACGGTATTCACTCTGAATTCTAAATACCCCAGTCTACCCAGAGACAACACAGGTGAAAAAATCTTATTGGATAAAAGCTTTCATTTATATGAGCTGCGCTAAAAGCAAGGCAACTGAAAAGAACGTACTGTAGCAATGAAATTACATTATAGACTAATTGAAATGAACTTTGTAAAATATATATAGTGTTAATGAAAAAATATATATTTAAGAATTACAAAAAAGTTCTGATTCTGATTATCTTTGGGCCTGCAGAGAAGGACTTGCAGGTCCTTACGGCCCACCACTGGGTGGAACGGTACATGTATTCGTATTGAACCAAAACGGTACGGGCGCCATGGTTAGTTGCATGAATTTAAACTGAGAATACGCAGTATAAAAATAAATTAAACTCACATGCAAATTAATTAATGTAATGCGGAACTACCGTTAGATACGCAAGTTGTTTATGGACACCTAATCTGTAGCCCCGCCTTAGCTCTGAAGGTAAGTAGCCGAGCTCCACCTATGTGTGCAGTTTTTTGTCAGATCGACGGTCGGGTGAGTGAGTCAGCACTAAGGATGAGTATAAGTGGCGACCCACAAGAGTTAGAATATACCAAGTTAGGGAATACTTCGGTTTCCCAGGCAATTACAGTCATATATTGTATATATTGGTTACAGTAGTACAGGCGATAGAGTGGTGGATAAGATGAGGACTGTGTGTCAGCGTTGTTCAGCAGCTGTTGGGTATGTGAGTGAAAATACATCTAACATGCTAACGGATATCAGACGCAATCACCCAGATGTGCTAGCTCAGGGGAGAAACTGTATGACACTAGATGGTACAGCTTGAGACATGCACAATAAAAAAAAAATGTTTAGCTTTTCCCTCCATTGTACCGAACTCATACCGAACCGTGATGTCTGAACCAGGTATGAAACGAACAGTGACTTCTGTGTACTGTTCCACCCCTAGTTCCTACGCAACCAGTAGGAATCGGATTAGAATGCAAATTTTGGTTCCTCATTTTGGTTCCGCTTAATCTGTAGACTGAAATATTTTCCCTCTGATGCTCCGAAACAGACAAAAATAATCACACTTTGTCTGCCGTTAACTAGCTACCGTAAACGTAGGCTACTTTAACGTCCCATATTTTCCCGAATTTCATCCCGGAGTTTGCGAGTTCAAATCCAGTAGAAGCTTTGTGTGTGTTATGTTCTCCATTCCAGCATAATGCAAACATGTTGCACATTATATATTTTTTAGTAATGTTAACCCTAATCCTAACCTTAACCTCAGTAGCCACAAGGCTAACCTTAAACGTGAACGTTAGAATATAATTTTGAACGCTATGGAATGTATGGAATGTGTGGAATGTTCTTGCATGAACCGACAAAATGAAATGTGCAGGTGCAACGTAATAAAAGGACAAATATAGCCTAATAACAAAACGGCCAGCTGAAACGTAAAAACACCCAAAAAATGTTGGCATATAATGTATGTTGTGTTTTCAAAATAGTTTCCTGAGAATGGAATTTGGGAGAACTTCTGAGATATACAGTAGCGCAAAAGAATAGGTCAGGATAGGTGTCGTATCTTGCCAGAGAAGGCAAATATGGTCACTTTTCTCAGAAAGAACTGCTAAAGTTTGAAGCTGGTTTAGTTTGCATATTTTGTTGTTACTTGTTAATAGTGTCACTGTTATTTATTGTTGAATTATTATAATTGTGTGTTAGGTGACCTAGGTTTACTTATTATATATTTAAGTACTTTAAAACGGTAATATATTGTTAAATTTTAATAATTTTCAATTAAAATAAACTCAATAAAAGAGCCTTTGTTTAATGTAATTTTTCAGTTTTTCAAGAATCTGTTTAGGAATCGTTTAGGAATTGGAATTGTTTTGAATGTACCGGTTCGACATCGGAATCGTAAATATCCAAACGATACTTAACCCTAGTCAGAAGTGCCATAAGCAGGATCGAAACCCTGGCCGCCATGACATAGTTTTGCTGCAAAGATTTTGAATCTTCCCAGTTTGTGAAATCAAGATCTAAGCAGCCCCATCCAAAAACGAGAAGATAAAATATACCCAAGACCTTAGGAAGGATAGTTGAGACTCCCGGCTTTGATGTGAATTATCTTTAAAAAAAGATGGAGATATTTACAACTGTCAGTTAATGGGGATTGACACAAATGTCTTCTGTCTCAAACCAAGGAGGGATAGTAACATCACTTATATTACCTGCACAAACTCTGCTAAGCCTGGTCTTGAAGGTCAGAACATGTATAGACTACGACTTTAATACGCACATTATTATTAGACCACTATGCATATAAGTATGTAGTCCTCATGCCCAACCTGAGCAATGTGCAATTTGAAAAACCTAACATTTACTCTGTAGCTCAAGTTGGGAACAACCTTAACCAGCTCTGCATTTGTTTTGGAACATTGTAACTGGTCAAACATCTTCCAGCTTCAGCTGATCTACCACATTTGCATGTGTTGTAACCAGGGATGAAAATCTGATATCTACTTTGGGGTGGACAATTACATTACTTTTTCTTCAAGAGCAGTTCTTAAAGGGGGCACCAAAAGTGGTGCTGGTAGTTAACTGAGGGGTTGTGCCAACTTATCCATGTACTGTCCAATTATGTCCCTGTTTTACAATTCTAAAAAAGACAAAACATTTCATAAAGTTGCCAAGACTCAACAAACATACCTGAGACTTTGTGTCTGCCATTATTTGGGAAAAGGAATATTTAATATAATGCTTGTTATCTAATTCTGATTAATTATAAAGAGCACAGTGTTTATTGATTTTTATCATCAATGTGTACTGTCTCTTTAAAAAGAATGTGAGGTGGAGTTGAGTCAGAAAATCACTATGCACTATTAAATGTCTATATAGCTTTCACTATGTATTGTTAATATAATTGAAAATGACATAGTCATGTTTACAGGGATATTTTTTGGGGGACAAATCATATTTTCCCAGGTTTGGGGGAATCTTCCCGTCCCACCTGGGGTTTCGAACTATGTTTTGAACATGGTAGCTGGTTGACCAATAACAGTACCAGCTTGAAACTGGTACCAGAGCTGGGCCGTGACTATTTAAATTGATGTTGGTCAACCAGCTCAACGGACAAGACCAGCTCTTAGAAGCTGGTCAACCATCTTACGTCCAGTTTCACGAAGCTGGTGTACTAGTTCTGCAGTTGGACCAAACTATACCGTATATAGGGAGTGGTGCTAATTTTTATTTCTTAACACACAAAGGAAAATAACAAACACCTAGGCTGACTTCAACTGTACACAAATTGTGTACACCATGGACTGAGCACGTTTACAACATATACAATGGATTTATCCTTCTCAGGACTTTACTGCACCTTGATGAAGCGCGCCACAGATCGTTAGTCAGTGTAGATAGGCTAATTAGGTTTAAACCTCCATAGAATATAGACTCAGGACACATAATGCTGCGCCAAGCGAAGATGAGTACTCACAGGTCTTGAATTACTAACAGGGAACATAAATCCACATCGACAGGAGTTACCACTCTCAATGATGTGCACCACCTTCTGGAAAACCATAATGCTTTATAGCCTACTTGATTACTAACCAGTGCTTGATTACAAAACTAGTGCCCAGAAGGTGATGTGCCAAACCCATAAAGATTCATACATAAACCCAAAACAGTCCATACATTTATTAATACAGTTCAGTCTTATGCCACAACATTTATAATAAGTTCCAGAATGCCGTGACAGCTAGTAGTACTTTAAAATAATTGGAATAAAAATAACCATTAGCCATGTCTTATGTGTTGTAAAGGAAAGGTTAGAGTTAGTAAAAGATGGGTTCAATACTGACTTCATTGGCAGAGGGATACAGTGAGTGTTAATTCCATCCTTAACATTTCAAAGATGGCGGTTCATAAGAACAAGGTCAAGCAGCAGACATTGTGGAAAACAAAGCTACAGACTGGCAGAAGGCAAAAATGACTCTTGACCGACAACTCATTTGAATATCAATCAGCATCCTTACTATGACATCAAGTGACCTACTAAAAAAAATGGCAAACGGCAGCTGGGGTGAAGTGCATGGCGAGAAAGGTTTTTTCTCCTAAGGACAAGGGTGAAGATGTTCAAAGCTAGATAAAAGACGTTCATCAATGAGAAGAAAAGAAGCGCTAGGCTGAGGTTTGCAAAAGACCATAAGTATTGGACAGTGGAGGACCAGAGTAAGGTCATCTTCTGTCTAATATTCATCTTTGCCCAACATTTGGTTGTCTAAAGTTTAAAATGAGATTTGGAGATGCCTACAGCCCACAGTGTCTCTCACCCACTGTGATATTCGGTGGAAGATCAGTGATGATCTCAGAGTGCTTAAGCAAGGCTGGAATCGGGCAGATTTGTCTTTGTGAAGGATGCATGAATCAAGCCACCTGCAAGGTTGTCATGGAAGAAAACCTGCTTAGTTCTGCTATGACAATGTTCCCAACTCTGTGGATTGTTTTTTCCAGCAGGACAATGCTCCATGCCACACAGCCAGGTCAATCAAGGTGTGGATGGAGGACCACCAGGTCAACACCCTGTCATGACCTGCCCAATGTCCAGACTTGAACCTTATTGGAATCCTATGGAATATGATCAAGAAGATGATGGATGGTCACAAGTCATGAAACAATGCTGAGCTGCTTGAATATTTGCGCCAGCAATGGCATAAAGTCACCCATAATCAATGTGAAAGACGATGAAAGCTGTGATTAAAAATCAAGGTTATGCCATCAAATATTTTTTCTGAACTTTTTCTAAATTAACATATTAGTATTGTGTTTAAAAATAAAAATGAACTTGTTTACTTTGCATTATTCCAGGTCCGACAACACTGCATTTTTTTTTGTTATTTTGACCTCTTGTCAATTTCTGCAAATACAGTAAATGCTCTGAATGACAATATTTTTATTTATAATTTGGTAGAAATGTTGTCAGTAGTTTATGGAATAAAACAAAAATGTTCATTTTACACAAACACATACAATAGTAAAACCAGAGACTGAGAATTTTGTCCATATCTTTATGTACTGACTCAAGTTAAGCGGTATGATCCGATTTGGACTGCTTGGAAACACGTACTTGGAGGAAGCATGTCATTGAGCTTTGAGCGTCTCATGTGCGGGATGGTCGAAGATCGGTCACATGCTTCCTCCACGTACGTGTTTCCACGTCTTGCTGATGAGACTTTTAAAGGCGAATTTGGACATGAGAAATTGGTTGGGGAGTAAAATGAGAGAATCCTCATATAGCCTGGAAATAAATGCTATCATTGATGCTATGCAGAATACATTTTTAGGCATTCTACTGGCCACCATGCCATAAATGTCAGCAGCGACATTTTTGCATCACATATCACCTGCATATTACGTGAATGGAGGGCTGTTCTATTTTGATAGCTGACCTTGTCTTGGGATGATACTTTTATGGTGATCTGGAGGCCATCTATCCCTCAAATGGTTTTTAGGAATGCTTTAGTGGAAATAAACCCATCTTGACTTCAATCCATTGGGTGATAGTGTATAGGGAGTGTATGAAACTGTTTGTTTTGTGGATGTTTACACCCAAAACTGCAGGCATCAATCAGCTGGCTTATACTGGGTGAGATTCCAGACTGATCGATAAGGTCCTTTAAAAAGTTGTTTGTTGCCAAAACCTAGAGGGTGGATAGCAGATGGATTTGCACTGGAATGGCATGTTATATCTTTATTTACCTTTATAAAATGGCAATAAATTATAACTGAACCAATCTGTACTGTCTGTCTTATTTGTCTCTAACCTTTCCTTTGAAAAAATAGTGTGTGTCAAATATTTCATCGCAGCATCATCAGCCATGTCCCATTTCATTTCCTTTTTCACAGTCATTTATTTCGAAAAATAGTTTTACAAGTGACTATAATTAAAACAAATGACTGGATTATGCACCGCTCTGGTTAAATATGATGTACAACAGTCTTAAGAAAATGAATCGAAAAACATTTAAACATTATCTTGTGATTATTCTCGCAAACATCTTTTACACATTAAAAAAATATATTGTCTTCATGATGATGTTCGACAAGCAGTTCTTTTGGTAACACTTTATTTTGAGAGTCCAAAAAGTATCTGTAGATGCTCTACAGATTATCTACAGACTATCAAAAAACTTTTAACAAACTATCTACTAAACCTAACTTTAATCCTAACCTTAACCCTTCCCCTAATGTTAACCCTAACCTTAACCTTTACCCAAAAACATATTCTAAACATACCCCTACTCTTAAACTACACAATTAGTTGCTCATCAACAGATAGTTTGTTGATGATATGACTATCAACAAACTATCTGTAGAGCACCTACAGATGGAATTTCGGACTCTCCAAATAAAGTGTAACCGTTCTTTTTTCCACAAATTGGCACTGCTCTAAACCTATGGTTATGTAAATATGTACATTGACAAACACTATAGAGCAAGTGCTTAAATTGAGGCCACACATGGTGAACCCACAGCTTTATGCATGATTGATAAATGAGGCCCCAGGGCCACAAATATTATTTCTACCTAGAGACTGTTATCCTCAAGCAATCTAAGAATTAAACCTACGTTGGCCTGAATACCAACACTTGAACAAGACTTTAAATGTTTCAAGAGACAAGTCAATATGGGCCTTCTGCACCAACAATAGCAATCAGGACCTGGCTAAAAATACTAATTTCTATTTGTTTTTAAAACAATGCCATCTATAGTTGTGAGGTCTGGGTTCCATTTACCAACCAAGAATGAAACAAAATGGAATAAACACATAATTTAGACTACATGCAACATTCTGCAAAAGTATTCTTCAGAGTATGTGATTAAATGAAACTTGAGTTCTAATTTGACACTAGGTCATTGCTGGTTGCTAACTTGACCATTTGTATGAATATGTGTGTTTTGTAAGAATATTAACTTTTTTGTAACCATATCATTTGTTTATAGTTATTTATATGAAAATGATTAATGTGGATTCTTGGGGACACTTGGGCACAATTGTGAAGGACACTTGGGGTCCTCTTACAAAATAGACATATGTTGTCCTCCTTTGGGGGACATGATTAGAAATGTTTCCAGCACCGAATCTCAATATATGGCTTTTTATCTGCATTTGAATGATGATGTCGAAAAAATGTATTTTCTTTATTTCATCTTGTGCCAGATTTACTGTGTACACTTATTCTAAATTATGTTTACATATACACAAATATCTAAGAATTCTTTGAAAAAAATATCAACCATATGTTTCTCCTTGCTTCAGGGCAACAAGAGGTTAACTTTGGGTATGTTTTTCAGGCAGAATTTCACAATCAGAGCCTGATCCTTAAGAGGTTAATCTAGCCAGCTGGTTTTTGTGATTCACTTCAAAAACAAAACCACATTCCTTAGAGACTCAGGAGAGAAACTCAATTAAAACACTCCAAACCAAATAACTGTAGATAACACATTGGAATCACCCCCCCAAAAATGAAGCATATTAGATTGCTACCTTGCTCTAAACAGAGTACACTTTGGCAGAATAGAGTGCATCTGGAAACTATTCACAGCGCTTCACTTTTTCCACATTTGTTATGTTACACCCTTGTTCCGAAATTGATTAAAGTCATTATTTCCCTCTAACTTCTACAAACAATAACCCATAATGACAATGTGAAAGAAGTGTGTTTGAAATCTTATCAAATTTATAAAAAAAAAATAATGGAGAAAGCACATGTACATAAGTATTCACAGCCTCTGTTCAATACTTTGTTGAAACACCTTTGGCAGCAATTACAGCCTAGAGTCATTTTGAGTATGTTGCTACAAGCTTGGCACACCTATTTTTGGGCAGTTTCTCCCATTCTTCTTTGCAGGACCTCTCAATCTCTATCAGGTTGGATGTGGAGCGTCGGTACATAGCCATTTTCAGATCTCTCTAGAGATATTCAATCGAGTTCAAGTCTGGGCTCTGGCTGGGCCACTCAAGGACATTCACAGAGTTGTCCTGTAGCCCCTCCTTTGTTGTACTATAGATAGATAGATTGTTTATTGTCATTGTATATCACTACACAATGAAATTGAAATTACTTTAATTACTCACTTAGCAGCATAAAGATAGAAGATAAAAAGTGACAGTGTCAGCAACAATAAATTATAATAAAAGGACACAAAAACAAAATTAAAATCAAAATAAGAAAACCAGTGCGTTATCACACAGTATGAGTCAAGTCCAGCTTAGCTTAGCCTTTCAGCAACTCAATCGGTTTGTCCGTGCCCTCATGACCCTAAGCTTGCCTGAGGGTAGGGTGTCAAAGAGGATATGGCCAGGGTATGTAGGGTTCTCTCTGATACTTGCTGCTCTTCTCTGCAGCCTACTGGAGTATATGTCCTCAAGGCTTGGAAGAGGGGCACCGATGGTTCTCTGGACTGTTTTAATTACCCACTGCAGGTCTTTTCTCTCCTCAGTGGTGCAGCTAAAGAACCACACTGTACAGCTATATGCCAGCACACTCTCAATTATGAGGTTATACAATTAAAAAAGTTATATTTAATCTAACCTATACATTTTTTTGAGGAGTTCCTGCGGGAGCCGGGTGCCGGTTCGCAGAAAAAAAGTATCTCTGCTGAGCCTTTTTCCATATATCCTTAGTGTTCACTCCTCAGGTCAGGTCCGCCACTAGATGCACACCTAGGTATCTGAAGCTTGAGACCTGCTACACCTCCTCTCCATGTATCACAAGACTGTTGTGGAATCTGTTTCTACATTTCCTAAAGTCAACTATGACTACTTTTATTTTCTTTGTGTTGAAGGTTAAGGGGTTTGCACTAGACCATGATACCAATGAGTGGTCCCCTCCCTATAAGCGGTCTCCTCATTGTTGGTTACCAGCCCCACCACAGCTGTGTCATCTGCAAATTTTAATATGAAGTTTGAGTCAAAAATGGGAGAACAGTCATATGTGAATAGTGAGTAGAGGAGAGGACTAAGAACACAGCCCTGGGGAGTGCCAGTGTTGAGGATGGTGGTGGAGGAGGTGGGACTTCCAAGTCTGACATACTGGGGTCTGTCAATGAAGAAGTTCTCAATCCACTTACAGGGGTGAGAGTCCAGGCCAAGTGACAGCAGTTTGTTGACTAGCTTGTTGGTGTTGATGGTGTTAAAAACTGAACTAAAGTAAAAAAATAGCATCCTAACATAGGTGTTCTCCAGGTGAGTGAGAGCAGTACGAAGTGCAAGTGAGATGGAGCCATCAGTGCATCTGTTGACTCTGTAGGCAAATTGGTGTTGGTCCAGGTTATCACTGTAGGAATGGTAATGGCCAGGTGATGAGCGGTGCCTGGTTTCCTCCAGACATGATGCTTGCCATTCAGGCCATAGAGTTCAATCTTTGTTTCATCAGAATTTTGTTTCTTAAGGTCTGAGAGTCTTTCAGGTGCCTTTCGGCAAACTCCAGGTGGGCCCTCATGTGCCTTTTACTGAGGAGTGGCTTCCGTCTGGCCACTCTACCATACAGGCCTGACTGGTGGAGACTGCAGAGATGGTTGTTCTTTTGGAAGATTCTCCTCTCTCCACAGAGAAATGCTGGTGCACTGTCAGAGTGACCATTGGGTTATTGGTCACCTCCCTGACTAAGGCCCTTCTCCCCCGATCGCTTAGTTTGGCCGGTTGGCCTGCTCTAGGAAAAGTCCTGGTGGTTCCGAAATTGATCCATTTGCGAATGATGGAGGCCACTGTGCTCGTTGGGACCTTTAATGCTGCAGATATTTTTCTGTACCCTTCCCCAGATCTTTGCCTCGATACCTCTGGGAGGTCTACAAACAATTCCTTGGACTTTATGGCTTGGTTTGTGCTCTGACATGCACTGTTAAATGTAGGATCTTGTATAGACAGGTGTCTATATACTGAATTTACCACAGGTAGACTCCAATCAGGTTGTGGAAACATCTCAAGGATGATCAGTGGAAACAGGAGCTCAATTTTGAGTGTCATGGCAAAGGTACATGTGCTTTTTTGCTTTTATTTTTTATAAATTTGCTAAGATTTCAGACACACTTCTTTGATATTGTCATTATGGGGTATTGTTCGTAGACATTTGAGGGAAATAATTAATTTAATCCATTTCAGTATAAGTGTGTAACATAACAAAATGTGGAAAAAGTGAAGCGCTGTGAATTCCGGATGCACAGTACCTAAACGGCCTGTGGTGCACACTAAACACAAATTGCAGTGGAAATCGAGCTGCACAGTTCTTGCCAAATGTACAGCATGTCCAAATTACAGATAGTAGATGCATTTTCAATAAATCACACAGACCCATAGGATAAACTCTGTATCGTGTGAAGACCTCAGAAACAGGAAACACAACAGCCGTCAGACCTTAGACAGAATACTTACAATTTCTTCAATGAAAAAAAAATATGTGGTTTGGCTCCTGGTCTCAGTCCCCATTGGCCAAACACAACACCCCTAGAAGGCCTCATTCACTGATAAACAGCCTTTCCCACCAGTGTGTTAAAGGGATACACAACAGGTTTTGCTACTGGCACCCCCTCCAGCATTCCTACTACACCCACAGGCCCCTTTCACTGTTTGATTTTTTCTTTCTTCCGAATATGTAGCTTGGCTGCTCCTCATCACGGTAGATCCACTGTGAAAAGCAGCCTGCTGATACCCTAAACCTAAGCACATGTGCCCAAGGTGTTCACCTGTTCACAGTCAATGTACTTTCCATGTTTTAAACCCAGCCCACACCAGTCACAGCAGCTCTAGTGTCTGTACACTCCACCTCCTGCAACGGAAGTCTATTGGTCTTCCATAATTCTGTCTAAACCCTAGCCAGACCAAAAGGACAGTAAACTGGAACAAAACTCTCTTGTTGCACATCACCTAACTTAATGACCCATGCACTCAATGTTGTGGCATTTAAGCTTGCAGAGGCACTCTGGTTTAAAATTAATTCCTGCATTATCCTGTGTCCTATTTGAAACTTTGCTTGAAACAGTACATTTTCACACACAATCTCTGAACAATCGTTTTAATCATTATGTTTATAGTCATTATGTTTTTTCACTTGGTGCAATTGATTTCACATTGCGATTAAAGGGATACTTCACCCTACAGCTATCTGGAGGTGCTAGTAGCTTCCCCCAGACATTTGTAGAACAGTGAGATATGTTTTACCCATGCCTGGCTAGTGTAAGAGCAAGATTTGAAATTTCACGGGGTATTTTCACACGCTGACGTCACCGTGTGAGTCCAATGGACTTTGGAGATAGGAAAAATGAATGTAGGCATGTATTCTGTCGCGAAAATAAGCATCCCTGTTATACTGATCTGGCTTTCAAACCTACTCCTTAAAGCCTCGGTTGTCCTTGATTTTTTAAGGTATAGCTTGTCTTTCTGTGACATTTCGATCAGA
>JACXGM010032774.1:0-12652 GCA_016801145.1 Umbra pygmaea | reverse complement strand
TATAGTAAAATAAAAAGTGCTTAGAGCTGCTAAATGTATTTGTAGTTTGTTGATTTCCAAGTATAAAACTTGTTGAAAAGTTTTCAGTGTGTGTGCATCCGTTTTTTTACATTTTACCAAAACCGTGATAATATTGATAACCGTGATAACTTTGGTCACTATAATCGTGATATGAAATTTTCATACCGTCCCATCCCTACTCAGCAGATACAATTATTGTTATTAGATTAATAAGATCTGGAACTCTCCTTTTCATCTAGCTTCGTGCCGCTCTTGATGTGGATTGATTTATCCTTTTCTCACAGCCAATCTGTCTCTTTATCATAGAATTAGTCAGACCTCTGCCTTGATTTCATCTCAATCTTGCCTCCAGTGATTTAGATTACTTCCTTGTTGACATGTTTCTGGTTTACATCCTCCTGAATAGTACACTGTGTGTTTCTCTGTTGCCGGGCAGGTCCAAAGGCCTGTGAACGAATCCATGCTTGATCCAGAGATGTTTTTGAGTTCCCTACAGGATGACCAGCAAAATGCTAACGTAATTTACATCGCAGGACTAAAGGCTAAAGCTAAAACAACCAAAGTCAATGGCACTTTTTTAAAAACTAATACTGATACAACAGCCAAAGTAGCAGAGCTCCCAGCTAAGATCAAAGGAGTTCTGCCACCTGCTAAAGCTAACCATTCAGTCCTCTTAGCAAAACTCAATGGAACTTTGCTACAGACTGAAGCTAAGCTAACTGAAGCGACTAATACCGGGCTACACAGTCGGTTTGCTAAGCTAGCAGAGCTCTCAACTGAAGTCAATGGAACTCTGCTCAAAGCTAAGGCTCTGCTAGCAAAGATAACAGCTGATACCAATGAAGCGAAGTTAGAGGATAACTCTACAGGACTCTCTGAACAAGACCTACGTGAGGCCTTTGGGCAGTACGGCAAGGTCAAGGGTGTCATTTTACCTGCAAAACCCACGGGTCAACAGAAACGCAGAAGGCACGCTTTCATAAGTAAGTCAATTACATGCTTCACATATGATTAAAATATTTAAACCAGCGGTTGTAAAAAAAAAGAACTGTGTGTACGCTATGACTTGTTTTTCAGAGTATTACCAACCTGATGCTGTGGAGAAGGTCATTAGCACACCCATAAGACTCTGGGACCAGGAAGTGAGCACCTGCAGAGCCTTGACTCCGCCCCACTTGAGGTCTTGGAGTAGTATGGTTGCCATGGTAATGGGACATGACGAAACACTTGAGGCGCCCTCACACCAAACAGGAAGTGAGGAACAGGAAGTGGATTCTGTGATGAGGAAGTTGGACCGGCACATGGGGAAGCTGTTTCGATCTCTACCAGAGAACACGCTCAGTGTGGTGCTGTTGCCTGGATACACCAGGTGAGGAAAGGTTTCTGCTCTTGATGAGTTGATATTACCTGGCATCAAACAATCTTGCTTTATGAAGTCAGCCATCAGATAACTAGGAGGCCTGGCACTTCGTAAGGACACTGTGATGCGTTGCGTAGATTAGTGCACATCATAGTAAAACAAGCTTGTGACTTTTCGTAAAGTTTTTTTTATATGGTGTCAGCTATGTGAAAAGTGGAGACAGAAATGAAGAGGCAGTGAGGTGATTCTGAAACACTGTCACTTTTCGTTTGCAGTTGCCAGGGTGATAACCTTCCAGGCCTGTGTCTCTTAGAGGTCAAACGGGGATGAGTACCACTCAGTGACCCCGCCCCCAACCTGAACAAGGACCAATTCCCTGACACGTGAACTCTTGTGATGGCAACCAACAGGATGTCAATCAGAAGTAATGGAACTTAAACAGACATTTTTTCTATATTTGTTATTCGATTAAATCTAGAAATATTTCTGGCAGATGTTTTAAATGTGATTGACTTGATCAAGATGTGTTATTGTTTTTATCGCAGCGATCAAATACACAGATGACTGTTACAAAAACGGTTTGTTTTTGTAATGTGGCCGAGTGACTCAACCCCTTTAATAACCTGCTTTGTCATTACTAACATGGCAGCACTGTGCTTCACGCAAAGACATATTTTCTTTGTGACGGCAGATCTGAGCCTTCTGCTTAAGCAGTAAATTGCACTTTGTACTGATGAACACTGGTGAAGTACTTTGTACTGGTGAAGTACTTTGTACTGGTGAAGTACTTTGTACTGGTGAAGTACTTTGTACTGGTGAACACTGGTGAAGTACTTGGTACTGGTGAAGTACTCTGTACTGGTGAACACTGGTGAAGTACTTTGTACTGGTGAAGTACTTTGTACTGGTGAAGTACTTTGTACTGGTGAAGTACTTTGTACTGGTGAAGTACTTGGTACTGGTGAAGTACTCTGTACTGGTGAACACTGGTGAAGTACTTGGTACTGGTGAAGTACTTTGTACTGGTGAAGTACTTTGTACTGGTGAAGTACTTTGTACTGGTGAAGTACTTTGTACTGGTGAAGTACTTGGTACTGGTGAAGTACTTTGTACTGGTGAAGTACTTGGTACTGGTGAAGTACTTTGTACATCTCTTCAGTCAGTAATATAGAAAAGATGCTGGAGCTGATTCTGGTCATTTTCATTTTGGAAACTAAAATATTCAAAATTCTACATGGGGGGACGGCTTCTTTTTCAGCCAGAGAGGATCTGTAGCTTTTACATTTTTTATGGAAGATATAAATCAGGGATCACCAACCCTGGTCCTGGAGAGCTACTGTCCTGATTGCTTCCTAATTTAGCACATCTGATTCTAATAATTAGCTGCTTGATGAGAAGAATGAGGCTACATTTTGTGTAGTTGGAGTGAAAACCTACAGGATGGAAGCTCTCCATGACCAGGGTTGATAAACCTAGAGGATGGTAGCTCTACAAGCAGGGGCATAGCACAAGATCCTGGGCCCTATGCATAGGCAGTCCTGATGGGCCCCCATGTTCCTCAACCCCATACATTCCAGTCTTTTCAAGGGCCCTCTCTCCTCTTGGGCCCTGGTAGTCAGTATTGGTTTTACCCCCAGTCTGATAGCTCTCCAGGACCAGGGTTGATAAACCTACAGGATGGTGGCTCTCCAGGACCAGGGTTGATAAACCTACAGGATGGTATCTCTACAGGACCAGGGTTGATAAACCTACAGGATGGTAACTCTACAGGACCAGGGTTGATAAACATACAGGATGGTAGCTCTAAAGGTCTAGGGTTGATAAACCTACAGGATGGTAACTCTTTAGGACCAGGGTTGGATAAACCTACAGGGTGGTAACTCTCCAGGACCAGGGTTGATAAACCTACAGGGTGGTAGCTCTCCAGGACCAGGGTTGATAAACCTACAGGATGGTAGCTCTCCAGGACCAGGGTTGGCAAACCTACAGGATGGAAGCTCTACAGGACTAGGGTTGGAGAGGAGACCCTTGATGTAAATTGTGTAGCCCAGTCACCAAATGGGTATATTGAGCACAGTACAGAATATATCAAAGAGGGGCATTCAAAATAGCTGTGAATATGCAGTGGATTATTTGTAGATCAGTGAAAATGGAAAACGTTTTAATGGTAAAGCTGCAATACCCTCATGTTTCAGGCTACGTATAAGGATATGGATCTCCCTAAGCATGGATATCCAGCTCTTACACTGCGACGTCCATAGCATGCTGGTTATCTGTTCTACCTAAAACGAGTGGAACTGTCCTCAAGTGCTGTATTTGTTGATATATAAATCGTATTTTTTGAGATCCGACATAAAAAAATCAATGAATACCGATCTGGGTCTGAATCGGAATATTTCAGAGAGGGGCGGTATTCGGATCTAAATTGTGTTGACCCAAATAAATCCGAAATACTGAAACTACTGTTTCGCATCACACTCATTTGAAATATGAAGCAAAGCGAGGTGTCAATGGAACATAAATGCGCTATAATAGTCCTAGTCATTTTCTTCACCTGCAGCAGGTGGCGACATTTTTTGTTGTTAACGCGGTTATACAATAGAAGAAGAAGACGACTCAACAGACGTACTACTAAACCATCTTCAATCAAAAGGTAAACAGGTCTAAATGCAAACCGTCGGTATCACGAAAATCATTAAAAGCAACCAAGTGTAACATCTATGTGTTTAAATTATATTCGCTATTCAACCAATCCACATGGATAGCTAAGCTTTTTGATCAGGTTAGCTAGGTACAGTACTGTGATGTTACCAGATGTTCGAGCAGATGTCTCGTATAACTGCTTTTTTATTTATAAATAATTAATAATTATAATTATACAGAAATTATTTCAATGGTCTACGTGTTATCCACGTTGCGCATTACTTAGATGGCTACGTGACGTTCCAACTTGCATTATATTTACCACTAAAGTAAAGGACATTAGTTCACGTTTTTGAAGCTGACAATGGATACAAAAACAGAAACAGAATACAAGTAGTTAATCTTGGAAGAGAAAAGAATTGCCCCCCCCCCCCACCCCCACCATATGAGTTGGAGAGTTGCAGAAATGTATTTCATATTGTGGTCACCACTATGTGAAAGGTTTGTATAGGTTAAAAAATCAAAGCCGCTCCAGTACCATTTGGAGACAATAATGAAGGTAAAACATAGAAGTATGTATTTTAATGTATGTATAATCTTTTAATAGATGCTGTAAACTGCTGCCATTAATGCATCATTAATTTGGGGAGGGACACCATGGACCTGCTTAGCTCAGAGAAGGAAAGCCTGATTGATGAAATTGAACAGAGTTTATTTACCTTAACTGAGGAAAATTTACGCTACCTTTGTAAATGTCACGGACAAGATGGAACAGATGATTCTCGTATTAAAGGCATGAATCATCGCTTGTTAAGGCGTAAAATCCTGGAGGAAATGTGGGACAATATGGAGTCTAGGAAATCGGGGGAACAGGGGTTGTCTTGGTTACTCCATCTGAAGCGGGACATCAGAAGTATACAGGAGGATAGTGGTGACCTCACAAGCTCTAGGCAACCAGATGACAACAGTGGAGATGGTGAAGAAGAGGATGACGAGGAGGACATGGATTGGTTGCCTAGCACTGGGCTGGGAACAGCACGAGTGAGCCCCAGCCAAACGGATGAGGAGGAAACTGCAGATGACGATTGGGTAGGGGAAGACACTGATTGGTTGCGTAGTAATGGGCTGGAGGTGGACCGAGCCCAAGGGATACCCACATCGGATCACAGCGTGAGTTTTATTACTAGTCATTAAATGTGGTTGTATGTCTTTAATTGATGCGCCTAATTGGTTGATTCATTGATCTCCTGTAAAAGAGAGAAGAAAAGAGAAGATTTAATGTTCCTCATTTTTTAACTTTAATCTCCAATGAAAGGTGGTTCACAATGGATTTATTTCTCTTTAATTTTCTATTTATTTCCAGGACCAGTCTCCACAACCCACCTCTGGTCGTGACTCAACCGGCAGGATCTTACTGCCAAGCAAGAAGAGGGATTCTGTGCAGCTGGTTGACTGTGCAGGGCAGAGTGACCACTTAAGAAGCAAGACAACCGACTCAAAGAAATGTCCTTGCTCCTCCGTTTGTGAACACTGTGGGAAGAAGTTTACCTCACCAAGAAGTCTGAAACGACACTTACAGTACCTGCAGAGGTGCAGAGACACAGAAAAATCCCACGTGTGCTCTAGATGTGGAAAGGGGTTCCCTCTACCTGGCAGTCTTAAGAGACACCTGAGAATTCATACTGGGGAGAAACCGTATGTTTGTCAACATTGCGGGAAGGATTACAATGATTCTGGAAACTTACAGAGACACATCAAAACTCACACAGACGAAAAACCTTACCACTGTTTAGATTGTGGGAAGAAGTTCCGTGTAAAATTAAGTCTTGAACATCACCGTGAATCTGTTCACACCAAACACCCTCACCAATGTGCTAACTGTATAAAGAGCTTTGCGACCGTGTCTAAACTTGAATCTCACGTAAAAGCACGACACCCGCCAAGCGATCCTCTGAGTAACCCATATGTGTGCTCACAATGCGGAAGGGGGTTCCGCGTTGCAGCCAGTCTTAAAAGACACCTCAGAACCCATACCGGAGAGAAACCATACATCTGCACTCATTGTGGTAAGAACTATAATGATTCCGGAAACTTACAGAGACACACGAGAACTCACACAGGGGAGAAACCATACCACTGCTCGGTGTGCGGGATGAAGTTTCGTTGTACAAAAACTTTAGAACAGCACCACCTGAAGAACCACCAGGGGGAGACACTGGGCCCGATCCGATTACACCAAGGGCCTTTTCCATGCCCTCAATGTGGGGAGAAGTTCCCGACCAAAGCCCTTCTAAGGGATCACCTACAGAAGACACACAGTGGCCGAGTACATTGCCCAGAGTGTGACAAGACATTTTCCACTAAAGCTTACCTACTTGTTCATCAGAGGAAACACACTGGCGAGAGACCTTACCTTTGTCCTCAGTGTGGGAAGAGTTTCTCTCTTTCAGGGAGCTTAAGACTTCATCTCAGGATTCATGCAGGTGAGAAACCTCATGGCTGCTCTTACTGCAACAAGAGATTCACAAGTAAAAGCCAGTTAATCAGACACTTGCGAGTTCACACTGGAGAGAAACCCTACCAGTGCTCTGACTGTGGGCGGAGTTTTGCATGCGGGAATATCCTGAGAAAGCACCGGCGAACCCACACAGGAGATAAACCGTTCCAATGTCACGAGTGCAATAAAGCCTTTGCCCAGTTGACTAGTCTGAAAAAGCACCAGGATAGACACAGGCCCTCCCAGCCAATCACTGTCCGAAATCCTTACCTGCCACCCAATCAGCTCCTTACACATCCTCGCCCCGCACAGACTCTATGGTAACCTATTTTTTTAAATATGTAAATAGTGACCTACATTGTATTTTTAAAATTAAAAATGTATATTATGTCATTGTAATCCAGTTGCAACAACTCCCAACACAAGTCAGCAACAAAAGCGATACATTTATTTTCAGCAGTCGGACTAGTGATGATTTTCTTAAAGGGCCTCTGGCTCAAACTCTGGCTTTTAGCAGCCAATGCATGATGCTAAAGTGTTCTTGGAAAGTCTGGAAGTCTACATTGATCTCTAGCTAGTTAATAGTCAACACAGAACTGTGCTCACTAGACTGTTTTGTCCTCTAGTTTTAAATGTGGGGCTATTGATCACCCTAGTCTGTTTAGCTGTTGTAACGCCTCGATCACACCTATTGTATCACTCAGAAAACTACCATTACAAAAAGTAACACTGGCGTCTTCTGATAGTCTGTTGAACTCTTACCATATAGATATACAGTGCAGTCCTTAAGTATTTGGATGGTGACAGGCATGTGGTTCTTTCAGGCAACACATTGGATTTAAAATGAAACATTGACAAACAGGCTGTACAGGCCCAAAGTGTGAACCATGTAGGAATGTTGTGTTTTTACATGTCCTTTGCATCCAATGGTCTGTGACCTGTCTTCCACGCCTTTAGTGCAGCCATGTTCCGGTCCTGTTTGCCTTGAGTCTTGTCATCAGCAGGTGAAACGCAGGCTCATTTGAACTCCGATGTGTGGTGGAAGACGTGTCTTGATGTTTTACTCTCCTGAACCAGCAGTGGTGTATTACTGTGAGCAGGGCTTTAATCCTGAATTGGGAATCAGGAAATCGTGAGGGGAGAAACTGAGAACTGTTTTCATAAAAAATGAAAAAAACTGTATTTTGATGGATGTATCATACATTTCTTACAGGTTACCTGAAGTCCTCACCTAACTGCATTGTAAATGTTATAGTGTGAGTGGACCAATATGAATCCACTTCATTTAGAGAAGGAAAGATTGAAATCAAAGAGTCTATTTATTTTAACTGAGGACATTTTATGTTTTCTGTGCAAATGTCACAGACAAGATGGCAATGATAGAAATGAAGGGCATGAATCACCACCTAGTCAGGAAAATAAACATGGTATAAATGTGGGAACGTACAGGTGTGGCCTTCCTGGGAGTGGGCGGAGCTACCAGGAAGCAGTTTTTTAAGCCTGACATTGATATGGTTTGCACAGCTGTTACCGTGTGTTTGATCAAAAACATTGCTCTGTAGTTCAACTCAGAGGCTCTTCTGAATGTAGCAATTGCTGAGCAGAACATATTGACTCTTCCGGGTAGCTCAGCCCACTTCCGGGTAAGCCACGCCCATTCCGAGCACTAGTCTTGTTGATATATGAGGATTTGGTTAAATGGTCACATTTGCCACACTTCTTCTTTTTGTTTGATTGTCTTTCACCCAGTTTAATTCCTTCTACACCCATTTTAGAATGGCATAGAACAGAGAAATCAAACATGTGGTATATCTAAAAAAGTTGTCTATTACTTAATAATTACAAATAATTCTCTAACATTGTAAATTAATATTTGGAAATCTAAAAATGGCTCTTTTACGGACACTATTGCAGGACACAGAAAATAAACATTGTTGGTTTGTGTTTAAAGGGTAATCGAAAACCAACAGACCATTCTGCAGGAATTCAAAGATAAATGATTTCATGCCCCTTTTTTGGTATTTCTTTTGCATTTTAGTAGACAATCTGACTTACAGTAAGTTCAGGGACATTTTCCTTAGATCAACTTATGGTGAAGTGTCTTGCCCAATTGGGACACAGTGACATTTGGTACAGCCGGTAATCGAACCAGCAACCTTCCAACTAGCCTTGCCCAGTTGGGACACAACGACATTTGGTACAGCCGGGAATCGATCCAGCAACCTTCCAACTACTAGTGCGACTCCCTAACCGCTGAGCCATCTGACCAATTTTTGGTACCTTTTACTCTTAAGCACTTTGAATATGAGGTCTGAAAGGTATTTTGACATTTTTATCATGACACTTTAATCAAGCCTAGAGACATCTAATTTACTCTCACAACATTTTAAACATCCAGCCTAATGTGGGGGGGTTTAAAACACTTATCTTGATGATTGGATAAATCAAAGACTGCTACAGAAAAGGAGGAAATAGAGGACCCCTTTGTATTTCAAGGTCACATACTATTTTGAGGTTAAACCTTTTTCTAAACAAAGATAGAGAATGAAGGAGCCAAAAGTTAATGTACCATCATGGTCAAACGGTTTGAGAGTGGAGTAATTTTCACAAAGTCTGCTGCCTCAGTGTTGATGATGGCAATTTGCATATACTCCAGAATGTCATGAAGAGTGATCAGATGAATTCCAATGATTTGCAAAGTCTCTCTTTGCCGTGAAAATGAACTTAATACCCCCAAAAAACATTTCCACTGCATTTCAGCCCTACCACAAAAGGATCAGCTGCCATCATGTCAGTGATGATCTCGTTAACACAGGTGAGAGTGTTGACAAGGACATGGCTGGAGATCACCCTGTCATGCTGATTGAGTTAGAATAACAGACTGGAAGCTTTAAAATGAGGGTGGTGCTTGAAATCATTGTTCTTCCCCTGTCAACCATGGTTACCTGCAAGGAAACACGTGCCGTCATCATTGCTTTGCACAAAAAGGGCTTCACAGGCAAGGATATCGCTGCTAGTAAAATTGCACCTAAGTCAACTGTTCATCGGATCATAAAGAACTTCAGGGAGAGAGGTTCAATTGTTTTGCGAAGAAGACGTCAGGGCGCCCAAGAAAGTCCAGCAAGCGCCAGTGCCGTCTATTAAATTTGATTCAGCTGTAGGATCGAGGCAACAACAGTGCAGAGCTTGCTCAGGAATGGCAGCAGGTGCGTGTGAGCGCATCTGCATGCACAGTGAGGCGAAGACTTTTGGAGGAAGGCCTAGTGTCAAGAAGGGCAGCAAAGATACCACTTCTCTAGGAAAAACATCAGGGTCAGATTGATATTCTGCAAAATATACAGGGATTGGACTGCTGAGGACTGGGGTAAAGTGATTTTCTATGATTTTCCCTTTCCAATTGTTTGGGCCATCCGGAAATGTGAGCGCTACAATCAGTCCTGTGTCATGCCAACAGTAAAGCATCCTGAGACCATTCATGTGTGGGGTTGCTTCTCAGCCAAGGGAGTGGGCTGACTCTCAATTTTGCCTAAGAACACAGCCATGAATAAAGAATAGTAGCAACACATCCTCTAAGAGAGCAACTTCTCTTAACCATCCAAGAACAGTTTGGTGATGACCAATGCCTTTTCCAGCATGATGGAGCACCTTGCCATAAGGCAAATGTATAACTAAGTGGCTTGGTGAACAATACATTTAAATTTTGGGTCCATGGCCAGGAAACTCTTCAGACCTTAATCCCATTGAAAACTTTTGGCTGATCCTCAAGAGGCGGATAAACAAACAAAACCCCACAAATTCTGACAAACTCCAAGACTTGATCACGCAGGAATGAGCCATCTGTCAGGATGTGGCCCAGAAGTTAATTGACAGCATGCCAGGGCGTTTTGCAGAGGTCTTGAAAAAGTAGGATCAACAATGCAAATATTGACTCTTTGCATAAACCTAATGCAATTGTCAATAAAAGCCTTTGACACTTATGGAATGCTTGTAAATATACTTCAGTATACCATAGTGACTACTGACTAAAGATGTAAGAACAATGAAGCTGCAAACTCTGTAAAGACAAATACTTATGGCATTCTCAAAACATTTGGACATGACTGTAGACAGTAGTTATTTTCTCTGATGAATCCCCTTTGTAATAGTTTGGGCAATCCAGAAAACACTTTGTCCAGATGACACAAGGTGAGCGATACCATAAGTCCTGTGTCATGCCAACAGTAAAGCATCCTGAGACCATTAATGTGGGAGGTTGCTTCTCAGCCAAGGGAGTGGGCTCACTCACAATTTTGTCTAAGAACACAGCCATGAATAAAGAATGGTACCAACTCATCGTCTGAGAACAACTCCTCCCAACCATCCAAGAACAGTTTGGTGAATACCAATGCCTTTTTCAGCATGATGGAGCACCTTGCAAATTTGATAACTAAGTGGCTCGGGAAACAAAGCATCGACATTTTGGGTCCGTGGCCAGGAAACTCCACAGACCTTAATTCCATTGAGAATTTGTGGTTGATCATCACGAGGCAGGTGGACAAACAAAAACCCACAAATTCTGACCAACTCCAAGCATTGATTATGCAAGAATAGGCTGCCATCAGTCAGGATGTGGCCCAGAAGTTAATTGACAATAAAAGCTTTTGACACTTATAGAATGCTTGTAATTATATTTAAGTACAGTCGTATGCAAAACACCCAATTATTTATAAATTGAAATCATGTAAATTGTCAGGGGTGACTAAACTTTTGCCTTCGACTGTATACGATAGTGACTACTGTCAAAAATATTATTTTTTGGAGACCAATATTTCTCAACTTTTGATCACGACTATATAAACACAGTTCTCTGAGCTTGCTAGAGTAGTTAGTTAGTTAAAGTTTATTTCGTTCAGCTTCGAAAGGAAGAAACAATTTAAATTTAAAATAAATAATTAAATAAAAAAAGACCGAAAAGGTGTCGGCTGAAGCTTATGCTTATTACACACAACATTACATTTCATATATTTTACATACAACACCAAGAACCAAAGTAATCTTGCTTGCATAGTACTAGGGGATAACTAATTACTGTTCAGATACTGTTGGATATCTTTTTATGTTATGCTTAGTAATTTATATTCTTCGGAAATTAGGGATGGAGTGGATGCAGAGAACAAAAGACGTCAAGTCTGTAAATGTGGGCCTTTATTCTGAAGTTGTCAATGTCCTACCGGAAATAAATACGTCGAACTGCTGCCAGCTAGCCGGCCAGCCAAGATGTGATCAAAACAGATGTGTGTAGAAAGAAGACTGTGTCAAACCATTTCGAGCTAAAGGTAAACACATCGGAATGAATGTTATTACAATGAATCAAGTAGATTATGAGTGCGCCTTTGACAATTGTATTGGCTTTAATATTTTAGCATTGAGTACATATGGATAGCTAGCAAGCTAATTTAGCTGTTCAAGCTAGCTAACATTAACTGTTGTTGATCACACCTCCATCGTCATTGCACAAAATTGTGTGCAGATACAGCTCTGGACAAAATCAAGAGACCTCTGCAATATAATTAGTTTCTCTATTTTTACTATTGATATGTATCTGTTTGGGTAAATGAACATTTTTGTTTTATTCCATACACTGACAAATTTCACCCAAATTCCAAATAAAAATATTGTCATTCAGAGCATTCATTTGCAGAAAATCACTACAGGTCAAAATAACAAAAAACATGCAGTGTTGTCAGACCTCAAATAATCCAAGGAAAAATAATTTCACATACATTTTTAAACAACCCAATACGTATGTGTCTATTGAGGAAGAGTTCAGAAATCAATATTTGTTGCAGTAATTATAATTGTATAATAATAATATAATAAGTATTTCATTTGTCTTTGCATGCTCTCCACCAGTCTCTCACATTGATGTTGGGTGACTATTCCACTCCTGGCAAAATAATTCTAGAAGCTCGGCTTTGTTTCATGGATGTGACCATCCATCTTCCTTTTGCTAAATAATTCTAGAAGCTCGGCTTTGTTTCATGGATGTGACCATCCATCTTCCTTTTGCTAAATAATTCTAGAAGCTCGGCTTTGTTTCATGGATGTGACCATCCATCTTCCTTTTGCTAAATAATTCTAGAAGCTCTGCT
>JACXGM010032773.1:0-12516 GCA_016801145.1 Umbra pygmaea | reverse complement strand
TGAGAGCAGGAAATATGTCCAAGCAACAACATTTCTGAGTCCAAGCAAAAAGTTTGAGCGCAAGCAGAGCAAATCCAAGCGCGAGCAGTGACTATTTGAGTGTGAGAGCAAGGTTTTGAGGGAAATTATTATAAGTCTGTACGTAATATCTGTGAGAAATGCTCTCAAATTGAAATAATGCGCTCTTGAATAAAGATAGAAATATAACTCCATAGGTCCAATGATGATTCACTGAAATTTTGGTGGCAATCGGAGCTACGGTTTAGGAGATGTCAAAAATGTGTTTTTCAAAAAATTCTAAATGGCGGAATATTTTGTAGGCGGACCTTAATGGTCCTTGAGGCTTTTTTGTAGAGCATACTGAGCTGCACCTGATTGAGAAATTTCAAGTCAATCGGACTTACGGTGTGAGGGGCGTGGCCTTTCAAAGTTTACATTTTGAAGCCTTAATTACAGCGCCACCATGTGGCCGATTGGGTTCATATTTCTATGGAAGCACATGCACACCATTTTCAGTTATTCCCCCAAGTTTCATGTTTCTAGCTCATTCCAGCTCACAGGAATTTCAGCCGGCATTGGCAGACAACCAATATTAACCATTCAACACAAAAACAATAGGGTTCTACCACTTCGTGGTTGAACCCTAATAAATAAGATATTCAAAAAATAAAACCCCTTGCCTAATAAAAACCCACATTAACAAAAATATTCATAGTTAATCATATTAAGGTGGTTCAACTGTAAGGGGTCCTCCGCCTGGACTGTTCACATCTTCTCCTGAGGCTGGTATCTCAGTTCATTCCACCCCACATGAACACAGCACAGACCAACTCCATCAGCCCTCAGTACCTCACTTCCCACTACACACAAACGCAGCACACCTCATAGATCACAATCACCCGAATACTGTTGCCTGCTGCTTATTATCACTAGTGTATATATTCTAGCCACACAATATCCTAATTTTGAGGTATTGTTTCCCAGAGAATCTACTGAGCATTTATTGAGTTTTGATATCCTGTGTATTGACCCGTTTGTGTTTTTCCGAATTTCGAGATCTGCCTGCCGTATGTACCGTTGCCTGTTACATCTTGTGTTTGACCTGATTTACCTGTGCCCTCGACTACCCTCCAGATCCTGCTTGTGTGCTTCTGCCTGTGCCACCCGTGTATGACCTCCGCTGCCTGACTACGCTTTGCCCTGCACTGTGTACCTTTACCTGAATTATTGGGATCCAGTCCTTTCATTGTACTCCTGTTATTTATCTTTATTAAACCATCTGTATTTTACCCCACGGAGTAGTATCGTTACATCAACAGACACTTAAATGGTGAAAAGGCACTATTACCTCAGATAAACAACAGGTCTGCTTGTCATGTAACATTTGTAGGTGCTTTCTTAATAACAAAATCACAGCCTAAACACAACAAACGGTTACCATGAATGTACTAGTTTTGTGTCCTGCCTTTAAGCATTAAGGCCAACAGAATGTGGGTGCTCGGAAATTGCCCTTAGCCATCAAATTTGGTCATACACTACAAACCTGCTTTGTGACATTGCTATTATCAACTGCACACCAATGTTACTGAAAGAGTAAAAAAGTCACCCCTATGATATGTAATCTAATATCCATGGTTTTCAGTCTCAACATTTATGAAATACCAAACTCAGTTTACATATTGTGTTATGTATTTCAATGTATTTATCCTTCTAAAAGGCAAATGTTTCTCAATAATGTTATTGTTTTCACTGCATCATTAGACTGCTCCTCTGTTTCTCCCTTTTTCTTCTGCAGTAAATCTTGCGTTGCTTGGACGAGCAACCCAGTCAAACACATATCTCCACATCTTTGCTGATGCCAGCCATGCTATTGATGGGAACAAGGATGCTAATTTCGATCATGGGTCTTGCACTCATACTAAGTTGGAGGATCAACCCTGGTGGAGAGTAGAAATGCAGGATGCATATCGAGTTGACTCTGTTGTTCTCACCAACAGAGGAGACTGTTGTCCTGAACGGCTTAATGGAGCTGAGATTCACATTGGAAACTCCCTAGAGAACAATGGTAACAACAATCCCAGGTAAACAACTATGGAAACGTTCAGGTGCAGATAATTTAAACAATGCTAAAGGTGTTATTCAACTAACTAACCAAAATGAAAGCTGAAAAAGCATTGGTCAGGTTTCTAAACTCTTGGAGCCATTTTGATAGTTTGTGTTGTCTAGTTCAGTGGTTCTCAAACCTCTCCTGAAGACCCCCAGCCATCTCACAGTTTTGTTGTTTTGTTTTTGTTGCCATGAACTAGCTCACCTGATCCAAAGAAAGGGCTTGATAATTAGTCAACAAGTTGTTTCAAGTGTGCTGGCCCTGGGATACATCAAATACACTCACCTAAAGGATTATTAGGAACACCCGTCCAATTTCTCCTTAATGCAATGATCATGCATTTCAATCAATCTTTCTTCAATGCATTTAGGGGTGTGGTCCTGATCTCCTGAACTCCAAACTGAATGTCAGAATGGGAAATAAAGTTGATTTAAGCAATTTCGAGCGTGGCATGGTTGTTATTGCCAGACGGGACGGTCTGAGTATTTCACAATCTGCTCAGTTACTGGGATTTTCATGCACAACCATTTCTAGGGTTTACAAAGAATGGTGTAAAAAGGGAAAAACATCCAGTTAGCGGCAGTCCTGTGGGCAAAAATGCCTTGTTGATGCTGGAGGTCAGAGGAGAATCGGCCAACTGCTATAAGCTGATAGAAGGGCAACTGACTGAAATAACCACTCGTTACAACCGAGGTATGCAGCAGAGCATTTGTGAAGCCCCGACATGCACAACCTTGAGGCGGATGGGCTACAACAGCAGAAGACCCCACCGGGTACCACTCATCTCCACTACAAATAGAAAAAAGAGGCTACAATTTGCAAGAGCTCACCAAAATTGGACAGTTGAAGACTGGAAAAATGTTGCCTGGTCTGATGAGTCTCGATTTCGAGACATTCAGATGGTAGAGTCAGAATTTGGCATAAACAGAATGAGAACATGAATCCATTATGCCTTGTTACCACTTTGCAGGCTGGTGGTGGTGGTGTAATGCTTGGGGATGTTTTCTTGGCACACTTTAGGCCCCTTAGTGCCAATTGGGCATCGTTTAAATGCCACAGCCTACCTGAGCATTGTTTCTGACCATGTCCATCCCTTTATGGCCACCATGTACCCATCCTCTGACCGCTATTTCCAGCAGGATAATGTACCATGTCACAAAGCTCGAATCATTTCAAATTGGTTTCTTGAACATGACAATGAGTTCACTGTACTAAAATGGCCCCCACAGTCACCAGATCTCAACCCAATAGAGCATCTTTGGGATGTGGTGGAACGGGAGATTCGTGCCCTGGATGTGCAACCCACAAATCTCCATCAACTGCAAGATGCTATCCTATCAATATGGGCAAACACAGTATTAGTATGGTGTTCCTAATAATCCTTTAGGTGAATGTCTGGGGGTCACCAGGAGAGCCCTTACCTGCTTGAATCAGGTGAGCAAGTTCAGGGCTACAACAAATGTGTGAGATGGCCGGGAGAGTTTTGAGAACCACTGGTTTGTGTTTATTTTGGGATGTCACGTGTCACCACAGGAGGGCAGGCCTATAGTGTCAGACTGGGACTGAAAAATGCCCCGGGACTTTGAAATGCAGACCGGCCCACAACCCATGTAGATATCCCAAATGCAAATAAAAAACACACCATCCACTATATGATACTAAACTGTGATGCAGTGCTATCATTGGCTGCTAAAGAAATTAGATTGAATAATACAGTATTTAAAAGTGCTTCATAATTTGAGCCATAGCAATGTTACTACTTTCTCTTACATGTGACCAGCTTACAATCGCTGTAAAAACTGTATTCCGTGATAGTTTAAAAATCCCCAATTTCAATGTACAGCTTTCGAAAACATCAAGAGACCAATGTAGTTAATTCTTAAATAAACCCTATTGAGGGGTCCATGTGGTGTGGTGAGCTAAGTCACTCCATTGCAGGACAGTCCACATCATAATAGTTAGTGGTTCAAGCCTGATTATTGGTTCTGACTTTCCCCAGACCTCCTGCATGAGGCTGCGCAAATTGGCAGATCGCTGCCTGACATTTGGGTTAGATGTAAAGGTTGATGTAAACTGTGGCATAAACATCACATAAAACATCAACAGAGCGTAAACCTGACCTGGAGCAATCTGGAGTGATATGCTGCAAACTAAACCAAAAAGAGCTTTATGGCCAAAGGTCAAGGAGGACCACACTGCTGAAAGAGAACATTAAAAGGCATGACTGATCTTTGTCAAAACAATAGATTTCACAATGCAGACCAGCAATTTCTTTATAGCTGATGAAATTAAGCAAAATAATACCCCACCCACAGATAAATATGGAGGAGAAACCATAAAGTTGTGGGGCTACTTTTCTGCTTCTGGTACTGGAGGCCTTGATGTTATTAAAGGAATCATAAAACAGAGGACCACCAAGTAATTGTACAGTGAAATGTATTATTTGTTCTCAGAAAACTAGGTATTGTTGGAAGATCATATGTCCTCTAGCAGGAAAATAATCCAAAGTCTCCAAGAAATGGTTGAAGAGGAAAATAAATTAACTGTTTTAAACTAGCTAGCAATGAGTCCTGATCTCAATCTGATCAGAACTGCATTAACACAATCATGGTGATACAATTTGTGTTATATGGATAAACACTTACCTGAAGATTTGGGTTAATGTACATGCACATTTTACATAGAACAGAAGTAATCTGTAGTTTGTTTCTGTTTACTCCTGCAGTTGTGCTGTTGTCTCCGTTATCCCAGCTGGCGAATCTGTCTCCTTCAATTGTAATGGCATGGTGGGTCGCTTCGTCAGTGTGGTCCTACCAAAAACAGGTGTCCTGACCCTGTGTGAGGTGGAGGTGTATGGGTCAAAGTAGTCTGAAGTGAAATCCTAATTACTAAATCCTACATCAAATGCTTGCTAATATTCAATTAAATAAATACACTTTGTGAGCATCAAATTTTGTCCTGTTTTACTTATTACAGTACATGGACAAATATGAAGTGGGACTCTGACATGGAGAAGGATGTAGCCATTAAGTAATGTGTCATGGAGAAAGGTTTAGCATTTATATTATTAATGTGTCATGGAGAAGGGTGTAGCCATTATATTATTAATGTGTCATGGAAAAGGGTGTAGCCATTACATTATTAATGTGTCATGGAGAAGGGTGTAGCCATTATATTATTAATGTGTCATGGAAAAGGGTGTAGCCATTACATTATTAATGTGTCATGGAAAAGGGTGTAGCCATTACATTATTAATGTGTCATGGAAAAGGGTGTAGCCATTACATTATTAATGTGTCATGGAGATGAGTCTAGCCATTACATATTAATGTGTCATGAGAATGCTGTAGAACTTACATTAACAATGTGTCATGGAAAAGGCAATAGGCATTATGAATGTGTCATGGAGAAACGTATATCCATTATATTATAATGTGTCGTGGAGATCGGTGTAGCCAGTACATAAAAAATGTGTTATGGAAAAGGATTTAGTATTTACATTATTAATGTGTCATGGAGAAGGGTGTAGCCATTACATTATTAATGTTTCATGGAGAAGAGTCTAGCCGTTACATTATTAAAATTAAACAGAGTCTTTTTGTTACGTCTATGGAATTTGGAGGCAGGTGCATCTTCACAATGTAGAATTTTTTATTGGACATAAAGAACGCTGAACAGAAGAAACATAAGGACAAGAACAAATGAGAAACAGTACAACAACCAAAACATATGAAAATACCTTATACATTATCCACTGAAACAAGAATACAACACATACATGAACAGAAGAAAATTAACAACAAATTACTAACAAACAGATCAAACTAAATACCTAAATAATGAGGGGAGTGTGCGCAGCTGAGGACTAATTAACGAAACTGATAGACCAACTAAAACATGTGACAGGGTCATGTGAACAAAAGGCGGGAAACTGAATCAAAACAAAACACACGGGAGAAACCACTAAAGACAGGAAACACTATAAGACAGAATAATGAACAGAAACTAAAGTAACTAAAACACACACCGGGAACAATGTGACAGATCCCCCATCTTAAGGAGCGAACAACGAAACAAAAACGAGGAGCAGCAGGACCAGGCAGCAGGGGGCACCAACGGCGGAGCAGGGGGCCCTGGCCGCGGAGCAGGAGGTATGGACGGTGAACCACCAACGACCGCTGGTAGCAGCCAGGCAACAGGGGACACTGGGGGCAGCCAGGCAACAGAGGACACTGGGGGCAAGCAGGCAACAAGGGACACTGGGGGCGGCCAGGCAGCAGGAGAACCCGGCGGGGTCCAGGCAGCAGGAGAGCCCGGGCGGGGGCAGGCAGGCAGCAGGAGAGCCAGTCGGGGGCCAGGCAGCAGGAGAGCCCGGCAGGGGCCAGGCAGCAGCAGTGCCTGGCGAGGGCAAGGCAGCAAGAGAGACCGGCGAGGGCAAGGCAGCAAGAGAGCCCAGCAGGGGCCAGACAGCAGGACAGCCCAGCAGGGCACCTAGGCAGCAGGAGAGCCAGGCGGGGGCCAGGCAGCAGGAGAGCCAGGTGGGGGCCAGGCAGCGGATAGCATCAGAAGCTTGGCAGCAGCAGATGGCACCTAAAGCTTGGCAGCAGCAGCGGGTAGCTCTGTTAGCGTAGCCACAGCAAGCTGATTAGGTAGCAAAGCAGCAGCAGGTAGCTCTGAACGCTTGACAGCAACAGCAGGTAGCCCTGGAAGCTTGGCAGCAGCAGCAGGTATCAGGGAGGTGCTGAAGACTCTGGGTGAAGCATGGCTGATGAAGATTCTGGCTGAAGCGTAGCTGCTGACCATAGCAGAGACTCAGCAATGATCTCCAGTGATGACTCATCGGTGACCTCCAGCAATGACACTGCAGCGATATCTTGGGGTGACATGGTGGCAAAATCCAGCATCGACTCAGTGATGACACCTTGTGGCGGTTCAGTGGTGAAATCCAGCGATGACTCAGTGGTGTTATTATATATAAAATAATTTATATAAAACATGTAACATATTAAATAGTGTACTCATAGACCGTATATATATCACTGGACGTAACATGTATGACGTCACCCATTGGTTTGTGAAGATATGATTTGGGTCCTTGAATTTGCAGATATGGGTGCAGACATTGTGGTTGCAGACAAGAGCGAGGAGTAATCTAGCTAGCTAACTGATATTAATTGGGATGCTAACCTTGGCTAATGAAAAAAAGTATTAAAACAAAATGTAAAACAAAATGTAACGTTACTTACCGGAAAAAATGAACTGCCAACTCCTTTGAACCGAACGCCATAGCCATGCCCTAAACGCCCCATTGCTTAATTGCCGATTTTAAATTAATGACACCATAGTTCAACAAATGAACATCATTATGTATTGCATAAGGCTTAAATTTAGCGATTGAGACCATATACTCATTATGAAAATGTTTACTGAGGTAATAAATTGAGTGAAAAGTGGCTCAAATTCTCATAGACTTCTACAGAAACCAATCTCTTTTCAACCAGACGTATCTCCCCAGCTGGAATTAAGATAGAATGCAGGTTTAAGGCACTTCCACATTTGAGTCACTTTGCCAAACTGGATAATCGCCCTGTGGGTGTACTTCTACATTTATTTAATTATTTCTAAATTTCATGATTTATTTCACAATTTCTTATTTCACTTATTTTTAAAAAAACTCATGATTGCAGTCAATGTAAAATCTTTCATTATTGAATCCATCATTGAATCTGTCACTTTCCCCCATCAAAGTTGAAAAGACGGGCTCTAAACTCTGATTGGTCTGACCACTGGAAAGAATGGCCTCCGAGCACCATAATGACAACCTAAAGTACGAATGCAAGGGTTGAAATGGACAGGTCAAAACAAGTAGAAATAATAGGTTGAATTTATTCTGTAAATAACATTTAAACTTTTTATTCATTTTCTCCTTGGCAGCAATGCATCATCGTGAACCAGTGATATGGAGGTTTTTTGCACTGTCCATTTCAGCCCTTGCATTTGTACTTTAGGTTGTAATTAGGGCCAGCTTGCTTGAGTTAGCCAACTGATTTTTCCTTTTCGGTTTGAGGCATCAGGACATTTGTGACATATATATATTCATTTATTTATTTATTTATACAGGTAAGTTGACTGAGAACAAGTTAAACAAGTTTCACAGCAAGAATACAATGTACAGTAAAAAGAAAAACCAAATAAAAGCAGTTTAAAAAGCAAAAATCCAAAACAATCACATAAAACAAACACAGTCAATAAAATGATCTTCAAGTAAATGTCTAAAAGGCCCTAAAGGCACCAGTTCATCCAATTAAAAGGATATTGTAACTCATTCCAAATGTGAGGGGGAAAAGAACTAAAAGCTGATCTACCCAATTCAGTGGAGATCTTAGGGACCTGTAATGATAGCCAACCCTGAGCTCTGGGCCCGGTATCCCAAAGCACTAAGATTATCATAAGATACACGTAAGCGCCTTGTTATATATTAGTGTGTTTCCCAAAAGCATCATTATTTAAGTGTCACGTAACATTGCTGGTAAATTAAAGAGTGTTTCAGACAATACATTAGTCCGTCGTTAAAAGCACTGAATTGTTTGGGGAAATACGCCTCCCTCCTAAAAAGCAACGCACCTGCACGTTAATAAGTTTCTCAAATATTTTTACAAGACAAGAAAGACTAGAAATGGGTCTATAGTTATCTAAGTCACTGGGATTACCATATTTAAAAAGTGGAAGTACTACAGCAGACTTCCAAACCTTGGAAAATGTTCCTGTTAAAATAGGTAAGTTAAAAATGTGAGCAAGTGGCTCAGCTATAATAGTTGCATCAAGCTGCAAGAGACAAGGATTAAGATAATCTGCTCCAGTAGCAGTTTTTATATCAATAGTTAAAAGAACTTTAAAAACTGCCTCCGAGGTAACACCCTGAAAAGAGACAGATGGGTTCACAACTTCATCTGACAAAATATTGGAAGAGAAAGCTGTTTCTCTTAACATACTACTAGTTTCACAATCAGTCCTTTCTGGGAGCACCACACCACATACTCACTTCACATACTTCAATTTTGTCATTTACAGTTTTAAAATGAAATATAATTGAGTTAGGTATGGAGGAGTGGTTACATCGTTTTAGGTATTTTATGGATTTCCAGAGTTTAGTTGGATCACCTTGACTGCTAGAAATTGTATTTAAATAATAAGTAGATTTTGCCTTTTTCACATAGATTGTGCACTTGTTTCTGAGGTGTTTAAATAGCAGCCAGTCACCAGCCAGTCCAGTGTGTCTGGTTTTAGACCAGGCTTTATTTCTTAACTGAAATAGTTCTGAGAGTTCTGTGGTGAACCATGGGTTTAATCTGTCTTTAGTTCTAAATGTCTTTATTTCTTAACTGAAATAATTATGAGAGTTCTGTGGTGAACCATGGGTTTAACCTGTCTTTAGTTCTAAATGTCTTTATTTCTTAACTGAAATAATTATGAGAGTTCTGTGGTGAACCATGGGTTTAACCTGTCCTTATTTCTAAATGTCTTTATTTCTTAACTGAAATAATTATGAGAGTTCTGTGGTGAACTATGTGTTTAAACTGTCTTTAGTTCTATATGTCTTTATTTCTTAACTGAAATAATTATGAGAGTTCTGTGGTGAACCATGTGTTTACACTGTCTTCAGTTCTATTTGTCTTCATAGGAGCATATTTTTCCGCCACTGAGTAAAAAAATATTGTAAATGTTTCAAAAGCCAATTCCACTTCTGAAATATTAAAAACACTTGGTAAATCAGAATAATAAAGATCATGTAGAAATGCTTCATTATCCCATGCAGAGATCTACACTGTTAAGAAAATTTGTATTTTTACAGTAAGTTTCTGTAAATTTTTACATGTTTTTTTCTGAATTTCAGAATAATGGTCAAATGTAGATACAATTACAGAAATAACCCATAATTTTACAGTTGTCCTGTAAATAAACAGTAAAAATCCATAATGACAAAATACGTAAATAATCTGTTTTATTACAGAGTTTAATACAGTAATAAACTGTAAAAAACAGTATTTTACAATATTATGTTTTATCTAGATTTACCGTTAATCTAAAGATATTTACCTTTTTTATACATAAATATGTCATTTCTAATACAGACAGTTTTTGTAAAAAAAAGCAGTTTTCACAATTAAACCCATTTACAACACTGTAAAAAGTAATTTTACAGTAATTTGTTTAAAAGTTTACATTATTAAACATTATTAATACGTTATTTTCTGTAATTTAGAATTATGGTTGAATGTGGCTACGATTACAAAGATAAACCAACATCTAATACAGTGTATAATAGCTGTATTTTACATTAAGGTATATCTAGTACTTTTACCATTATTTTAAAGATATATAGTTCTTTATACATTAATGTAATTTATAATACAGTCACTTGTTGTAAAAACTGGCCATGTCAATCTCCTTAAATCTGATTAAACTTGCATTAAATTTTGCTGAAGAGGAGAATGAATCAGACACACTCCTAAAAAATGCTTTCACATAAAATCACTGCTCAAAAACTTAAGGGCACACAACGATCACGATATAATACCAAGTCAATTAAACTTCAGGGATATCAATCTGTCCAGTTAGGATGCATAAGTGATTGTGAATCAATGTCACCTGTTTGTTGCAAATGAAAGTGACAACAGGTGCACCGGTGGTGCTCTCTCATCCTTACTGACTGATTCTTCTATAGTGTTGTGTTTTAGTGTCTTTGTCATTACTGGTAGCATGAGGTGGTACCTGCAGCCCATTCAGGTTGCACAGGTAGTCCAGCTCCTCCAGGATGGCCCATCTGTAAATTCCGTTGCAAGACGGTTTGCTGTGTCTCCCAGTACAGTCTCAAGAGCATGGAGGAAATACCAGGGGACAAACCATTATATGAGGAGACCTGGACAGGGCCGTAGGGCATCAACCCAGCAGCAGGACCAGTATCTACTACGTTTTGCGAGGAGGAACAGGAGGAGCACTGCCAGAGCCCTACAAAGTGACCATGTTTTTGACCAAACTGTCAGCAACAGGTTCCATGATATTGGCCCAAGTGCCTGATATCCTCTAGTAGGACCTGTGCTCACAGCCCAGCACCGTGCAGATAGATTGGCTTTCGCCAGAGAACCCCAGAATTGGCAGGTCTGCAAATGGCTTCCTTATTGCCTTCACAGATTACAGCAGGTTCACACTGAGCACACAACACGTGAAGGAGTCTGGAGTGAGTCAGTGATGGTCTGGAGAGGCATATTACTGGAAGGTCGCACAGACCTCCACATGCTAACAAACAGGGCCATGAGTACTGTTTGGTACTGCCATGAAATCCTCAGACCTATCGTCACACCTTACGCTGGTTCAGTGGGCCCTGGGATCCTCCTGGTGCAGGACAATGCTTGGCCACATGTGGCCAGAGTGTTTAGGCAGTTCCTGGATGATGAAGGCATTGATGCCATTGACTGGTGCTCACATTCCCCAGGCCTGAATACAATTGAGAACCCCTGGGACTTTATACTTTGGTGCATCCAACACCGCCAAGTAGCACCATAGACTGTACCGGAGCTCACTGATGCCCTGATCCAGGACAATGTCTCATTAGGAGGACGCCCAGATGTTGTCAGGAGTGCCTACAGGCACATGGGGGCCATACACCCTAGGTACATTATCAGTTGCCATGATGAAATTCACGCAAGTTGGAAAAGTCTGTGATTTCAATATTTTATGCTTTCTGTACACCTAAAGACTTTGAAAAGATTTAGAAAAGACTTTATAAGATTATCAGCTCACATCTAAAGACTTGGGTTCACAGTTTTTAGTCTCAGACTAAAGATTTTACAACCACTGAATCTTGTAGTGACACTATTTACAAGACTATAACTAGATTATTTTAGCTTTTTATTCCCACCAATTTCCTCCCATCATGCTCAGCAGTGATTAAACAAAAATGGAGGAGAAGCAGCTACAGTTAGCTACTGTGTCTTTTGCCATTGCAGTCATTTGCAGTGGAAGAAAGAAGAAAAGAAAATATCGGTCCACTCCTTTTTTTTCACTCTGTCGTGGAATGAATGGCAGTTTACATCAAAAAGACACGGCTGCTCTGCCCACAGCTTGACAAGGCGCTCCTCTTTATCCACGGTCCATTTTCGCCTACTTGGCGCTCGTTGTGTTTCTACGTCCGTCGACATGTTTCTTTGTTGTGACCATGGATGTATTAATAACAGGATGGAACGATCTCATTCATTTCAACGGAGAGAGCTTGAAGCCCAATTGAACAACTTTTTAAAATGATAGCCGAGCATACTGCGCAGCCTCAGCTGAGCGTGATGACGTAGATGTGATGTGAGCAACGTCTCTGAAAGCGGTAATTTTTATGTTAGACGCGCCTGAAGAATCTG
>JACXGM010032771.1:0-12392 GCA_016801145.1 Umbra pygmaea | reverse complement strand
ATCAGTTCATTCAAATGCGCTACATGAACTGTTGGCCGCAGCATAAAGTAGCAACCTAATCTGAACAGTGACTTTGGTTCCAATATTATAGGTTCTGCTTTTGTGGACTCCGCGGGTCATCGGGGCGACTTGCACCAGGGGGGACTTGCCAGGGACGGCTTGGACCCCGCCAAAACTGCTTGCAGTTCTAGTTATTATTTATTATTGTATTATTATTATGTGGTTATATGAAACTTGAGTTCTAATTTGACACTAGGCCGCTGTTGGCTACTAACTTGGCCATTTGTATGAATAGTGTGTTTTGTAAAAATAAATGCTTTTTTTGTAACCATATCATGCCATTTGTATAAATGTGTGTTTTGCAAGAATATAAACTTTTTTGTAACCATATCATGTTTTATAGTTATTTATATGGAAATTATTAATTTGGACACTTGGGTACATTTGGGTACATTTGGCCACAATCGTGAAGGACACCTGGAGTCCTCTTACAAAATAGTAAATAGCTCCTTGCCTGTTGACTCTATCATTCTAAAGCTTTATACAAATGTTTTCCTCTCTTGGGAAACATGACTAGCAGTGTTTCCAACACCCACTCTCAATATATGATTTTGAATTTGAATTTTAAAGAGGATGTAGACAAAACCAAAAAAGATAAATGTATTTTCTTTCATGTTGTGCCAGAATCACTGTGTACACTTATTTTAAATTATTTTTACATATCCACAAATTTTAAAGTATTTCCTTTAAAAAAATATCAAGCATATGTATCTCCTTACTTCAGGCCCAATATAAGAGGTTATCCAATCACTTTCCTTGCTTTAAAGTATGTAGGATAGGTATTATTATACAATTATGTGGATAGGTATTTTGACAAATATGTGGATAGGTATAAGATTATCATGCCTAACACATCTCGAACAAGCAAATGTAACTGTAGGATTATGACAAAAGTGCTTAGAAATTATAGAGGGATTACCTGCACATGATTTGAGGTGTTAGCATTTGTAGTACCACATCTAACCATTAATTAGTTAAAGTTTTTACCAATTGATAAAACACTAAACGTGAATGCCGAGACCAAAGCGTTGAAACCGTACTGTTTGCATGCATGTCGTACACACAGGCACCAAACAAATAAACACATTGTCGGCATGGCACCGTAAACAATTCTGTAACACACGGTGCAAAAACACTACACACATAGTGCATGTTACACACATTGGCCAATGATGAAACACTCTGCAGTCAGCACGTCCAGTGAATAATCAAAACACACATGACATTAGCAACACTCTCGCACACACATCAGGAGGGCCTTTTGAGGGGCTTTAGAAGTCAGAGTGTTAAGTTGTGGTTGTAGAATGTCTTTTTGACATGGCAGTTAGATGTTAATCTCTAAGTGTTGTGTCAAGAATTCTTGTGTGTTGAGTTTTGACACAATGAGCCAAATATTTTAATTTTGTGTGTTAACAAATGGGAAAAACTGTAATAGTAAGAGCTGGTTTGATCTAATGACTAATTACATTCAACCATGTTGTTTAGTGGCTATAAAGGCTCAGGGGGAACAAGGATAGGCGCGGTTCATTGTTGCTGTCATTTTGGTTACATTGTTTGGCTGAAGTCCAGGAGCTGTGTCTGTATGTTACTGCTAGTTGTGAGAAGAGTGCAGCTTGTTTATGGTCTGGGTAGATTTTGATCATTTAGATTTATCAAATAATTGAAGGACACAGTACTATTTCGGTAGTGAAATGAGGTTCATTGAATTAACAGAAAATGTACAACATGCATTAAAACAAAATTAGACCGGTGCATAAATTTGGGAACCCTTGTTGTTTTATTGATTTGAATACCTGTAAGTACCTAGCACTGATTAATTGGAATACACAATTGGTTTGGTGAGCTCAGCTTTGGGTGATTTGAGGTGGGCTGTCCATGCTCGGTAACCATCAAACCTAACAGAACTGTATATGTTTTGCAAGGAGGAATGGTCCAAAATAACTTCATACAGAATCCAGACACTCATTACAGACTATCTGAAGCATCTAGAGGCTGTTATTTTTGCTAAAGGAGGCTCAACTAATTATTATGTGATATTTCTGTTGGGGTGCCGAACGTTATGCACCTGTCTAATTACGTTTTAATGCATATTGCACATTATTATTACTAATATGACTCTGTTATATAATGGATCAAAATGAAATTGCTGATCCAAACAGCCAATTAGAAATGAAAATTGTGGAAATTGTCAGGGGTGCATACACATTTGTATACGACTGTGTATTTAAGTTCAAGTATCAAGATTCAAGTGTATTTGTCGCATGTACAGAAAACCACAGGGCACTGCTGGGGTAGTACCTAGCTTTGCAGCTTTGTGGAGTCAGATCTTTTGTTGAATATATTTTATTATCATGCAACTCACGTGTGGGATTCTGGAGCCAGATTTTGAAAAAAAACGTCATAGTTTGTCTCACTTTACCATAGGAATTCTGTAATAATTGTAAAATATTCCTACATGGATAGTAGTTATATTACTGGTGGAGTAAAACTGATTTAAACTACAGGGGAAAGTTTCTCTTTCCCCATGGCGTTTGGTTAAAGTCTAGCATCCACCTTTGGATTTATGCTGGCTATATTAGTGTCGTTATGCAACTTTTCAGGTCCCTGATGAAGAGGAGTTTGTTAATTTGGTATTAAGCCTCACCATATATTGCATTATGCAAATCTGACTGTGACTGTACAGCAGGAAAGTAATCTCAAGGATTTTATCCTGGTTGGTTTTGATGGATTCCTGGGATATACTTTGTGAGTTTGTATCCTTCACATGGGTTAGGTTGCCGTAGTGGATCCTGGATACCTTCACCAGAGTGTTGTAGCAGTTCAGTGCTCTGTTCCTTGTTATCAACTTGTGACTTGCGGCTAGTTTCTCAAGCAGACGTTTTTCCTCTTTGTGAGAAGCATGTACATTGCCTTGCGAAAGTATTTGGCCCCCTTAAAACATTTTGACCTTTTGCCACATTTCAGGCTTCAAACATAAAGATATAAAACTGTAATATTTGTTAAGGATCAACAACAAGTGGGACACAATCATGAAGTTGAACGAAATTTATTGGATATTGCAACCTATTTTAACAAATAAAAAACGGACGAATTGGGCGAGCAAAATTATTCAGCCCCTTTAATTTCAGTGCAGCAAACTCTCTCCAGAAGTTCAGTGAGGATCTCTGAATGATCCAATGTTGACCTAAATGACTAATGATGATAAATAGAATCCACCTGGCTGTAATCAAGTCTCCGTATAAATGCACCTGCTCTGTGATATTCTCAGAGGTCCTGAGAGCATCTGAGCACTGAGAGCATCATGAAGAACAAGGAACACACCAGGCAGGTCCGAGATACTGTTGTGGAGAAGGTAAAACCGGATTTGGATACAGAAAGATTTCCCAAGCTTTAAACATCCCAAGGAGCACTGTGCAAGCGATAATATTGAAATGGAAGGAGTATCAGACCACTGCAAATCTACCAAGACCCGGCCGTCCCTCTAAACTTTCAGCTCATACAAGGAGAAGACTGACCAGAGATGCAGCCAAGAGGCACATGATCACTCTGGATGAACTGCAGAGATCTACAGCTGAGGTGGGCGAGTCTGTCCATAGAACAACAATCAGTTGTATACTGCACAAATCTGGTCTTTATGGAAGAGTGGCAAGAAGAAAGAGATTTAAAAAAAAAAATATCCATAAAAAGTGTCATTTAAAGTTTGCCACAAGCCACCTGGGAGACACACCAAACATGTGGAAGAAGGTGCTCTGGTCAGATGAAACCAAAACCGAACTTTTAGACCGGTAACACAGCTCATCACCCAGAACACACCATCCCCACCAGGGTTCAAAATTAGTACCATTTACCAGCCAAATGCTTGTAAAATATGCATGTGGCTGGTAGATTTGCTTCACTGACCAGCCAAAAAAACAATAGTAATCTGTTGAGTGGCTGGTAAAATTTGAACATTCACTAGCCGTTTGGCTGGTGGATGAAAAAGTTCATTTTGAACCCTGATCCCCACTGTCAAACATGGTGGTGGCAGCATCATGGTTTGGGCCAGCTTCTCTTCAGCAGGGACAGGAAAGATGGCTAAAATTGATGGGAAGATGGATGGAACCAAATACAGGACCATTCTTGAAGAACCTGATGTAGTCTGCAAAAGACGTGAGACTGGGACGGAGATTTGTCTTCCAACAAGTCAATGATCCAAAACATAAAGCAAAGTCTACAATGGAATGGTTCACAAATAAACATATCCAGGTGTTAGAATGGCCAAGTCAAAGTCCAGACCTGAATCCAATCGAGAATCTGTGGAAATAACTGAAAACTGCTGTTCACAAAAGCTCTCCATCCAACCTCACTGAACTCGAGCTGTTTTGCAAGGAGGAATGGGCAAAAATTTCAGTCTCTTGATGTGCAAAACTGATAGAGACATACCCCAAGCAACTTACTGCTGTAATCGCAGCAAAAGGTGGCGCTACAAAGTATAAACTTACTTTTTAATTTTGCACACCCAATTTTTCAGTTCTTTATTTGTTAAAAAAAGTTTGAAATGTCCAATAAATTTTGTTCCACTTCATGATTGTGTCCCACTTGTTGTTGATTCTTCACAAAAAATGTCATATCTTTATGTTTGAAGCCTGAAATGTGGCAAAAGGTCAAAAAGTTCAAGGGGGCCGAATACTTTCGCAAGGCACTGTAAATCATACTTCTTTTGTTTATTATTGAAATTGACACATTTTGATTCATGGCTATTATGTCAACTAAACTACCAGAGTCTAAGTCCAGTGGAAAAGCCTTGTCATGTTGTGGACTTGATAAACGCTGGGATCTTTGTCCTCAGGCTTGGAAAAAGATTGGCATTTGTGACCATTGTTGGATAAGGGAAGATACAATATCTGTTTTATGTGTTATCTTGGGCCCCGTTGTGGGAGATATCACTGGTTGTTACTTTCACATTGTGCGACGACATCTGAATTGAATTATTGCCAAGTACTTCATTACTGATGCAAATAACACAATATCAGCTCATTTGAAATCCCAGCTCATCTTCAGCACAAAGGTGCTATTTGTACAATTCAAACTGTAAAAACAGAACTGATTTCAAGAGTTTTAACTTGACAAAATTATACACAGTGGATCTTTATTGATGCTTTAACTGAACAAGAATAGAAACACTTTATTAGCCATTGCAATTTATATTGATGAGATCGTTATGCTTATCTGATCATGTCAATTGACCCTGAATGAGCCTTTGTTAAAGTGATTTCATAGCCATTAATTTCTTATTAGTTTATTCAAAGGAACTGGGGAAAAGTTTACAGTTAACTAGGATATATATGGAATGTATGGAAATGATATACACATGGTTCTCCTTTAATGATCGTGAGATGAAAAAAGGCAAAAGAAGAGAGGTGGGGATATTATTAGTTTTACACAATAGGGAACATTTATCAGTTCACTGGGGATGGAATTATGCTCAATATTAATGCCACTACATAACCTTAGACAACACATCACATTAGACCACTACCTCACCTTAGACCACTACCTCACCTTAGACCACTACATCACCTTAGACCACTACATCACCTTAGACCAATTCATCACCTTAGATCACTACATCACCTTAGATCACTACATCACCTTAGATCACTAAATCACCTTAGACCACTACATCGCCTTAGACAACTACATCACCTTAGATCACTACATAACCTTAGACAACACATCACATTAGACCACTACATCACCTTAGACTCCTACCTCACCTTAGACCACTACATCACCTTAGACAAATACATCATATTGATGGTACTGTCACAAACCCACCCTTCTGAGCCTGTTCCCTTTTCCTTGTGTATCAATCCCCTGTTCCTGTTTGCCTTGTGTGTGTGTCTAGTCTGTTTCTATGTTTGTTTGTCTGTTCCCGAGCACCAGTTCCTGATTTCCCCTGCACTTCTGAAGGCACCAGTCCCTGAGCACCAGTCCCATCACCACTCATCCCGAACACCTGCTACCTATGCCACACCTGGGCAGACTGCCACCCTCCCTTTATTAGGGAGGTGATGGCAGTCAGCCTTTGCCTGATTATTATACTACCAAGTGTGTTTAAGTCTCATGCCACAAATCCTGACAGCCAGTCTGAGCACTGAGCTTTATTTTACTTTTAAATATTTTGTATAGTAGTGTGCCCTTGTGGTTCCTAGTTATAATTTTGCTAACCCTGGTTCTCCATGCCTTCATTTCCAGTTTCCATCTGTGCTGATATTTGACTCCCATCTTCCATTACCATGGACATACCTACCTGGTACCCTTCCACTAAGATTATACCTACCTGGACTTCAGTTACTTAGCTATCATTTCCAGCATCTCACTCACCTGGTTTCCAACTCTACTGGTCACATTAATACCTCTGGTTGTCGAGTTACAACTTACCCTGAACTAATTTATTCAATAAATATTATTGTAATCACTTACCTCGTGTCCGTCTGTCCACTTATCCTCGGTCCTTAGCCTGGACACTGACAGGTACAGGAAGTCGTGTTTTAGATAGGAAAGAAATAAACTTGCTGTCTTTTATTATTTATTTTCAAGAGTTATAATCACAATTAAAATATAAAATGGCACACACTCCCTGATCCTTTTCAGTGTAATCACAATTTTCTATAAATGCTGTTCTTCTCATACAGGAAGTTTGTAGACTATGCATTGCCAAAAAGAAATGCAAACCCCATAAAACATTAGGAAAGGTGATGCAAAAGGGAAGCATTGATTTGAACGGCATCAACACACAACAAGCAAAGCTCTGTAAGAGAATGTCACAACAGTGTGATTGATAACTTTGGAGAATTCTAAAGATACTCTGCCTCTCTGCACTTTCAAAATGTAAAGAAAAAATCATAAAAATGTGACACCTGCCTAGATCTTTCCTCACCATATATTGTCCCCTAACTAGCTGGTTCTTACTGGAAAAACAGAACAATGAATTGTTGTTTAGTTAACCAACCAGTTGACAGAACTACGTATAACTTGAGATAAATATATACAAATACAGTATCATAAACAGATTTTAAGAAATGGAAATAAAATAAATAGACATTCTGAGCAAGTGTTAAGCATTTTTGCTCTATTATTTGTATAACAGTAATAACAGTTGCAAAATATTCTGGTTAGTAATTGAAAATCACCTTAAAATATGTTGACACTATTGTCCCTATAGAAAATAAATTAAATCTAACTTCTACCATTTGTATTTACAGATTATAACTCTCAACATCAAAGTGAAAATAGAATTTACAAATGTTCTGAGCAAATATTGAAATGTAATTAGTGAAATATCTTGTTTTGATAAGTGAGCAGCTCCTTACAATAACCATTATAAACTTGCTCAGTTACAACCAGTCACTTTCTAGATCAAACACCATGCTAATTGCCCCTCACCTGACATCAATTGTTGTGGTTTTGATTACATCAAAAGAAAACTCTCTGTTCTGTGATGAGTCCATTACTAGTAGCATTGCAATGCAAAGAATACACCATGGTTGGAAAGGTGGTTTCAAAAGGGCTCCGGGACAAAGTTTTGGAATGGCACAAGTTAGGAGAAGGATACAACAATATTTAAAAGGCTTTGACTATCCCTCTGAGTACTGTTCAGAGCAATATTAAGAAGTGGAAAGCGTATGGCACAACCTTGCCTAGATATTGTCGTCCCTCCCAACTGGATGACTGAGCAAGGAGGACATAGATCAGGAAAGCTACCAAAAGGTCACCAAACACAGCACACAACCCAAAACACACACATAACAACTGTGAAGCATGGTGGTGGCAACACTATGATGTGGGGGTGTTTATCTTCAGCGGGACTGGGCAATTGTTCAGGATAGAAGGAAAAATGGAACGTGCAAAGTACACACAAATTCTTGAGTAAAACCTGTTGCCCTCTGCTAGACAGCTGAAAATGGGCAGGTAATTTACTTTCCAGCATGACAACAACCCTTAGCAGACCACCAAAAAAATGACAGAGTGCCTTAAGGATAGGAAGGTGAATGTCCTTGAGTGACCAAGTCAGAGCCCTGACCTAAATCCAAATTTTAATGCAAATTGGAATTAACTGTCATAAACATTTAATATTTTGTTTTTCAATCAAACTCATGGATGGTATTGTATCTCTGGGCTCTTTGGATCACTGAAATCAATCTCAGAGACCTGTGATAATTTGTTTGCCAGGTGAGCCCAATTAAAGGAAAAATACTTTAGAAGGATGTTCCACATTATTAAGCAGGCCACAGGTTCCAAGCAATATGGGAAAGATAAAGGATCTCTCTGCTGCGGAAAAGCGTAAAATAGGGCATTGCCTTGTACAACGTATGAAAACATTATTATTTCATGAAATCTTAAGTGTGATCATTGTACTGTGAAGAGATTTGTGGTTGATTCAAATCACAGATGGACTTGTGCAGATAAAGTCATAATGAGGAAGGTTAATGCCAGACAAATTAATTGGATTAAGAGAGCAGCTGCTAAAATGCCATTACAAAGCAGCAAACAGGTATTTGAAGCTGCTGGTGCCTCGGAGTCCCGCAAAGCTCAAGATGTAGAATCCTCCAGAGACTTGCAGTTGTGCATTAACCTACAATTCGGCCACCCCTAACCAATGCTCACAAGCAGAAATGGTTGCAGTGGGCCAAGAAATACATGAAGACTAATTTTCAAACAGTCTTGTTTACTGATGAGTGCCGTGCAACCCTGGATGGTCCAGATGGATGGAGTAGTGGTTGGTTGGTTGATGACCACCATATCCCAATAAGGCTGCAACATCAGCAAGGAAGTGGCGGAGTCATGTTTTGGGCCAGAATCATTGGGAGAGACCTGGTAGGCCCCTCTAGGGGGGGGAGAGAGCTGGTAGGCACCTTTAGGGTCCCCTGAAGGTGTGAAAATAACCTCGGCAAAGTATATAGAGTTTCTGACTGACCACTTTCTTCCATGGTACAAAAAGTAGAACCGTGCCTTCTGTTGCAAAATCCTCTTCAGGCATGACAGTGCACCATATCATGCAGCAAAGAATACCTCTGTGTCATTGGCTGCTATTGGCATAAAAGGAGAGAAACCCATGTTGTGGCCCCTATCCTCCTCTGACCTCAACCCTATTGAGAACCTTTGGAGCATCCTCAAGCAAAAGATCTATGAAGGTGGAAGGCAGTTTGCATCAAAACAACAGCTCTGGTAGGCTATTCTGACATTCTGCAAAGAAATTCAAGCAGAAAGTCTCCATAAACTCACAAGTTCAATGGATGCAAGAATTGTGAAGGTAATATCAAAGAAGGGGTCCTATGTTAACATGTAACTTGTTCTGTTAAGATATGTTTGGTTGAAATATCTTTTGATTTCAGTAAATATGACTTAATGCTGCAAATTTAACAAATGACCTTTTCCAGTTCTTTACAACCTATAAAATGTTTTGAAACTCTGTTGTGCAAAATGGTTTGGAACAATGCACTTTCAGTTTTTTATTTTTAAAAAGAATATTGCTTTCATTGTGTGGTTCAATGAAATTCGACTTATACCCTAACGGTTGGTGACTTAAAAATGACACAGACTGTCATTTGCAACGACTATTTAGGTAAATCAGTGTAAAACAATATTTGCATAATAATTTGGAATGCAGTGTATTAAACCAAGTAATTGAGAACTTATTGTTCTGGCCAGGAAAATCATGAAATTGAATAGACAACACAATTATCTATAGACAAGGAGTTAAAAATGAGGTCAAATTTCATGCAAAAGTTTGGTGTAGGGACGAGTGTACAAGGTCGGCTCCCCCTACATACTGTACATGGCTCACTAGCCAATGCTGCCTACTGTTCTGTCATTAAAAATGAATAAACAATACCCCCTGATAAAAATATATAAATGTATCTATATGGCTGGAGACACCTGCCTCACAGTAGGCAGGGATGGTGCCGATTGAGGGTGTGTGGCCACCGGGGATGTTGGATCCCAGAAGGTGTCAGCAGCAGATCCCTGGTGGTCTTAGTTGCTCTCGTCGGCAGTTGACTTACAAGGGTCTCTACAGTTGTTGGTGGTGCCGAAGTTCTGGCAACACGGTCATGGGCGTCCAAGGCTCATTGATGCACATGGGGAGCGAAGGCTGGACTATGTGTCCGATCGAACAGACAAGCTACTGTAGCTCAAATTGCTGTAAAAGTGAATGCTGGTTCTATTAGAAAAGTATCAGAACACAGTGCATTGCAGTATTTTTCTAATGGGGCTGTTGTTTAGGCAGCAAAAAGGTGACCTACACAATATTAGGCATGTGGTCATAATGTTATGGCTGAGTGGTGTATATATGTTCAGATAAGAAGCTTAGCAAGTACAATGATCACACAGCAGCAGAATGTATATTGGTTTCTTAAAGATATTTGGAGAGATAAACGTACATGTTTTTGTCACTGTATGTTTATTGTGCAAGACTAAATTGTGTTGATGTTATTTATCTAACTAACCTTTCCTCAGCACTATCTGACAACACACATTTAATGCCAGTTATACGACACATTTGACATAACATCCCATTGATAGAAATGTTATTATCAAAGTAGATCCCAGTTTCAAATAAGGACTTGTTGTTTTGTTGTTTCTGTACATAAAGTCCATTTCCTGCTACAGTGGATCCATAAAATATGAAGTATGACATAACACATTTTGTGGTATCAGAAATTTTAATGATTAATTTTGGTTAATGATCCGCCAGTTTTGACAGCTCAGGCCTTATCATAATTTGAGCATATTACAGGCGTATTGTGTTTGCCCAATTCCAACATATTTCAAGACCAATCCCAAACCAAGGAAAATACCTTATATCTCCAAGTATTGTTTCTAAAAAAATGATTGAACATTTGCTTAATGAAAGTGTGCACATGACGTGCTACAGCCAAAAGGAGAATAGCAACCGGACTACACATGCTTGGGCTGTCATAAACTTCTCCCCACCTCAGCACGACTCCATTACCCTTATCATATGCAATTCTTGTGTTATCCCCACTCCCATTAGGTCACATGGGGGGCCATTCCCTTTGGAATATACTGTATAAAAAGCCAGCCCAATCTTCTGTTCCTTGGTTCTTTTTTCACTGAAGTTCCCAAGGTAAGCTTGGAAGGAAAGTTCTCAGTTCAAGTGTCCTCAATAATACCTGGAATAAATTGATTTTTTAGGTGCTTGGATGAAAACAAAATTGATGTTATATCTTATTTTTCTTAGTTGATAAATAGCCATTGTTGCATGTAATCCTTTAGTATCTGAATACGCAGTGAATGAAAACATGTATTACTATTTCCAAGTCATATAGCATATCGATATACTGTGAATAGTTGTATAGGATGATAACCATTGTATTGCAATAGGTGAGGCATATTTTCTAATGGGGAGATATGGTTTTTGGTCTTATTTACTGCTTTAATGAAGATGTATTGGTTGAAATATATATTAAGTTCCATCATGTTATTGACCAATTTAAACATAATGATTGCAGATTAATTTATTGTTCTCTGTCTCTCTCCTACATAGCTTTTCTAATTGCAGAATTAAAGTCAAGATGTCCAAGTTGACACTTTTAGCAGGTAACTACTGTACATAACACTAGACATTATTTCTGTACAAAAAATACAAATGCTTTCACTTTAGAAATTATGATATCATCTCAAAATATATGTTACTCTCCTGTCACCTTTTAAACACTGTAAAAAATATAATTGAAAAAACGTAAAAAGTACTGGTAATTTGTTGCCAAAGAATATTTTATAAACACAGTATTAAATTAAAAGTAATATCAGCTCTGTGTGTTAACGGACATTTGCTGTGTTTATAAAGTATTTTCTGTTATTGTCTTGAAGGAAATCTAGGTAAGATAATAGAAAAAGTACTGGTATATGTGTTACTAGTATGTTTTACATTTTGTTTTACTTTATTGTTTATCATTTTTTTACCTTTATTGTCTACTAATAGACATTGCATTTCTCTTGGACCTTTTTATTATGACTGCATTACTGGAGCCGTGGCACAAGAATTTAACAGTTAGTGAAGCTTGAGCTTCATCAAAATACATACAAGTTGTCCTAAAATCAACTGCAGTGGTAAAATGTGTGTTGAATCCAGTGGCGGGCCGTGCATTTTACACCTAGGCCTTCACTATCTTCCCAAAATGAAAACGCATTATAATAACCTCACAATGACATTCTAGGGCTATAGGTTATTGTCATTCGGCATATAATGCACCCCATATTCATAGTAAAGATAAGTTTATTCCACTCGATAAAGGTTATTTAACACGAGGCTCAACACCTATGAG
>JACXGM010032770.1:0-12518 GCA_016801145.1 Umbra pygmaea | reverse complement strand
AAAGCAAACACTGCTCAGTCGCGGTGAATATTGCTCTTTCTTTCCCCTTATTTGCCATGGTAAATTGATGAATCTATGCTCCAACATCAGGGCTTCTTAACAATGGCGTGCACCCGCTATTAGCTAGACTATTTGAACCTGGTTTGAATTAGTGAGATCACATGAGCTTCAACTTAACGTTATGGAACCGATTTGAGCGCAGCTGATTAGTTCGGTTCATTCAAGTCTCGTTTAGGACTTTAATCTTCGCTTTTCTAAGCGGCCTTTATGGAATACCCCCCAGGTGATTTGATCCCAGGGCTCAGACAGATGAGGGTATCCCTCTTGGCTGGGTATAGCTGTCGTCATCAACAGTAAACTAAACAAGAGAACAAATAATTTAATAACAAGAGCACTGGTTGTTGTTAAGTAAACTGGATCTTAAAGACTGTGGGAGAAGTGCAATGTTAACCATGTACATCTTTGGTGTCTGGGAATTCTTCATCAATGGAAATGGTAGATAAATCTGACGTTTAAGTTCCTGGGAATCCATATTGGAGACAGAGGCTCTGCGTCTAATATGGGGATCCAGAAAATCCAGTCTCTGAAGAATCCCAATCTTTTCTGAAGGTGCTGCCTTTTTTGCAATTGTGTACTGGGTCCTCAGTGTCTTCCACCTGGCCTGAAGCTCCCCACTAAATAATAAATTACAGCATGGAGTTGGAAAAGTTATTTTAGAAGGAAAGAGAATGAATATTAGCTAGTTTGTCGCATCCACCCCGGCACCAATCCCAGTTCGGCGATCCAGTTCCCCTTCTTATTAGGAGATCCATTTCCTCTTATTATTAGGAACTCAAATACCCGGCATGATTGTTGATTGCTTTCATCTGTATAGTGTACTGTTGTGTGTACTGTTGTGTGTACTGTAGTGTACTGTTGTTGTATATATATATATATATATACACACACTAATGCCTTTTTGCAAAAATATACCAACAACATTCTACCAGACTTCTGCGTTTGCCTCCTATTTCTCCATATATATATATAATATGTGACAGAATCATCAACCGACCATATGGAGGCAGCAGGATCGCCAGGTTTTTCAGACGCCGTGGGAGAACACGACCGAGTGTTAAACCAACACCACCATCAACTCATGGAGCTAAGTATGGCCATGAAGGAGGTGCTTCAGGCGATTAGGAGATTGGAGACCTCCGCCGCTTCCTCTCCGGTGTCTCCACTTTCCCACACGGCCGCCTCGACCAACCTTTCACTCGTAGTAACCACCAATTAATCAAACCTTTCTCTGCCTGAATGGTATGATGGGAACTCAAATAAGTGCTGCAGTTTCCTTCTACAGTGTGGGCTATATTTTGCCCACCTCCCGGAACACGCTGTTTTTCAGACCGTACCAAAGTGGCCACTATGGTGTCAGTCTTGACCGGCAAGGCGTTGGAGTGGGCCACCGCCCTCTGGGAGCGAGGGGGTCCTGAGGTGGATGACTCTGATGACTTTACGAAGCGTCTGCATGCCGTCTTCGACCACCCCCCCGACGGAAAGGAGGAGGGAGAGCGCTTGGTCCTACTGCGTCAGGGAACACAAACAGCGGCGGAATACGCACTGGCTTTCTGGACCAGCGCAGCACGCTGTGGATGGAATGAAGAGGTGTTGATTACCATTTTCCGACGTGGTCTCAGAGAGGAGGTACAAACGGGTTGGCATGTCGGGACGACGCGTTATATTTGGACCAGCTCATAAACATGGCGGTCAAATTGGATGGATTAATAAGAGCACAGACATCCAGGTAGGCAAGCTACCCTCTCATCTGTTCCGCGACCTACAGAGGAGGAGCCCATGGAGATGGGTACCACCCGCCTTTCAACAGCGGAGCGAAGACGCCGGATGCGGTCTGGGTTGTGTCTCCATTGTGGTCAGGAGGGTCATCACCTGGCTCAGTGCCCCATTACCACGCCTTGGAACGAGGGACCCAAGAGACGTCAAATGCCTTTTAATCCAAATGTATTTCCGGAAAAGAATAATGCTCAATCATATATCACAGGGCTGGCCAACCCTGTTCCTGGAGAGCCACCATTCTGTAAGTTTTCACTTCAGCCCTAATATAGCACATCTGATTCTAATAAGGAAAGCTAAAACATGTTGCCCACAACAAGGGTTGAAGTGAAAACTTACAGGATGGTGGTGTAACGATTCACTTCCCAGAGGTAAAAAAACTATAATGTTTATTCTGTACAGGATTGCACACAGGCAGAGGTTGGTACAGATATCAGGCAGTCAAAACGATCAGATACAAGACAGGAACAGATCAGGTTAAGGTACAGAGGATAATCGAAACACAATACTGAAGAAACAAAGCACGGGTCAGGCCAGAATAACAATTCAAGAATAAATGCTCAGTAGAAAGACAAAATGTACTTACAATACCTCGCGAAGAGGCAATGGTGTGTGTGTGGCTTATATACAGACAGGGTGAGAGCAGGTGTACTGAGTTTGGGTGATTGAGTCCGGGTTATGGGAATTGTAGTTCTGAGCAATCTAGGAAGGGGAAGATGTGGTTCTCAGGGAAGAGGAACTGGGGAATGTTACAGGTGGCTCTCCAGGAACAGGGTTGACCAGCCCTGATATATTGGATTTATGTGATTAACATATTTGAACATATACATTATGCTGCCAAATAATTTGTGCCTACATTTACATGTTTACATTTAAGATTTGCTCTAATTTTGCTGCAGGAAAAAAGGATGTTTCTGTAGCAGTTTTCTGAACGTTTCTGGAGGCAACAGCTGTTTGAATTCTAATTCACAGTTCACTGTCTATTGTACCTCTGGCCACAATCGTTTTAATGCAGTTATGTATTATGCATGCACATGAAAGTCATACATTAAGCATTTGCTCTATTTGAATATTTAATCTAAAAAAGAATAGTTAATCTAAAGTATATTATTTTTATGCTTCACTGTTAACCATTATGAGATCGACTGCCTCTTTAAGATACCTAATTTAGATGGGCAAGGCTGTTGAGGACTGATTAGTGGAGATGTTTGTCTTCTACATGCATTTAACCCAGACCAAGAACCACTGTGGCAAAGGGAGCGCTACAGAAGAGAGAGTGCGATGGATGGCTGTTGTTTTTTAAGTATACACGTGCAGAAACACATTCGCACAATAAAGGCATTTTTTATATCTTGCTCAAAACCAAACTCCAATATACTGACACCTCTATCGTCCAGCCCTACAATTAATTTGATTACTCGTGAGCAGGGGCGCTGCTAAGGATTTTGGGCCCCATGAAAAGAATCTTGATAGGGCCCCCAACACAGCTGAGACAGGGCTTCTCTGGGCCCCCTCTTAGTCACGGGCCCCGAGAATCGTCATCGTTTACCCCCCCTTTACAGCGCTCCTGCTCGTGAGGTTTTTTACATGTATATTCATTAAATTATTGACAGACTTGAGTTACTATGTTATTTTTATTTATTGGAACATTAAACCTGAATTAAACATTTTATCATGAACATAAATATAACCTGAGGGTTCCATCATCTTACAAAGATTTTCTTGCAAAATTACACAACGTTATGGTGACTGGCAACTGCCGACTAGCAACCGCTAGCAATGCTAAGTAGCATACTGGTAGCATTTAGCTTAGCTTTTTAGCCTTTACTAACTTGGTAATGTTTCACTTCGGTGGGCTTAGCCACCAGGCACCTCAGCTTCACCTCTTTTACCGTTTTTGGTTTTCCAAGAGTGACGTCGAATGACGTGCTACCAAGAGGGCGATGACCGTCTCTGCCCACAATGAGCTTCAAAACCGCTTTTCAGAAACCAACGTCACTGTTACGCTGTCTATATTTTTGACAGTCTATGATCAAAACGCTTTCAAGATGCAAAGGCACATAGGGAAAGACTTGGATCACAAGAAAAGCTGCGATATTTCGAGAAATCACAGTTTATTGGCGGTGCAGGTCTCTACGAGTTGGCTCCTTCTTGGATCCATGATGAACCGGTGATTCTTCCTTCAGTTGCATATCCCAATACAGTCAACTAGCGGAAGACCATAAATTCTACAAAGGTATGGAGGCCTATAACCAGAATGTGTGTGGATGGGTGAGGGAGATGCAGTACCAAATCATCAACGACTGTTGTGTTGTGAAGGCCAAAGTAATGCAATAATGTATTTAATGCAGTATGATATCATTGCAATACTCACGGTGTAGCCAAGTGACTCTCAATAAAAAAAATTCAAAGACCCCAGTTTGCTATCTACACTGTATCTGAGTTAGTTTCATAGTATTTTATTCGATCATATAAATGCAAATGAACAATCTGACACCCAAAAAACCCACACACTATTAGAATGAAAAAGAGTAGGCTGATGCTATCAAGCTTATATGCCTTGCCCTTCAGTTAAAGATGCCTGGGAGGCTCAATTGTGAATCAGTGATGCAGATAAGCCTACCTGTTATTCTTTTTATTTTATTTTTTAAGTTGTGAGAAACTGTTTTGTTATTCTTAGAGTCTTATATTTGGTTTTCTTGTCTTTTATTCAGGTACTCCATTCTCAATCAATCCGAGAAACACCCCACGAACCCTGGATAATCGATGAGAAGTCTGGTCGTATACATGGAGCCCGCTGCACATGTATGGCTGGCCTCGGAGAGACATGCACACATGTTGCTGCATTATTGTTTCTCATTGAAGAAACAGTGAAGTTGAGGGATTCAAGGACAGTGACGCAATAAAAGGCATATTGGCTGTTGCCTACTGCACTGTCAAAGGTGGATTATAGAGAATGCCGGAAGATTCACTTCACTCTAACAAAGAGATCTCAAGTGAAAGAGTTAGCAAGATGAAATATGCTGCTCCTGGACTGTCACTTTAGGAACAAAGTGCTATTGATTTTTCTACTGATACAGTTAGGAAAACACAACAGCCAACCAGTGATGACTTATAATCATTATTCAGTGCTCTTAGCACAATTGGATCAAAGTCTGCTATTTTGTCCCTGATTGAGCCTTACTCTGACAGTTTTGTCCCCAAAGTGATTGGAGAAAACTTCCCTCCTGTGTTGACTGAATTGCGAAAGGATGAAGCAGTTCACGTGGACCAGAGTGATCTTTTGTCCATGTGCAAAGGTGTTGACATTTCAGTATCAGAGGAGCAAGCAAAGGCAGCTGGGGCCGCTACAAGGGATCAAGCTTCCTCTAAACTGTGATTTCGATTTCTTGCTGGTCGAATTACAGCATCTAAAATAAACTGCATGTTGCACTGATCCAAAACATCAATCACAGAGCTTCATCAAAAGTGCGTGCTATCCTGAGTCATACAAATTCACATCAAAAGCCACTACCTGGGGATGTAATCATGAGTAATTTGCATGTGACATGTTTATAGATGTACATAAGGAATCTTATGAAAATATGAAAGCACATGACACAGGTTTCTTCATAAATCGAAGTGTGCCATTCTTGGGTGATTCTCCTGATGGCTTTGTTTCTTGTGATTGTTGTGGTGAAAGGTGACAGGTCAGACAGTGTATCCTATTTGGAGAAGGACAGTGAAGGGAAACTGACACTTAACCGAAGCCACCAGTATTTCTACCAGGTGCAAACTCAACTTGGGGTGTGCAAACTGGAATCTGCCTATTTTGTTGTTTGTACAGAAAAGGATGTGCATGTTGAGCAAATTTTATTTGATGAAGAGTTCAGAAAAGCAAGAACATTTGACACATCCGTTATCCCAGAGTCAGTTGGCAAGTTTTACACTAGGTTTTCATCTACCATGGCCACTGTGTCCTCACAACCTAGAATATGGCTCTGAATCTGCTGCAAGTGCCAGTGGCCTAGAAAAAATCTGGTGTTTCTGTTGCCAGGTTGAGTTTGGAAAGATGATTCTATGTGACAATGCAAAATAAGTGGTTTCACTACTTGTGCATTAATTTTAAGATGCACCAAAGGGAAAATAGTATTGTTCACAGTGCCAAAAGCTACCTCAGTCTCTGCCAAAAAAAGGAAAGAAACTTCCAAAGTAATAAAACAAAAAAATATATTTTTTAGTTGGCTCCTGTGAAATTTTGTACTTCAGGCACTTTGTTTTCATGTAGGTAAAATTATATTTAATTCATTTAGAATTGTGCACCTTTTTTGAAAATGTGACATGTTCTTTAAATATTTTTGGCATTTGATTTTAAGTTGGTGAGATTTTTGTAAAGCTATTCTGACAAAAAAAGTTATACTCAAGTTACATAAAAAATTGGGTTTACAGTTAGTGTATTGCACTAGTATAATGTATCATTTGTAGTGGTGTATAGTTTATAAATGTTCTGATAAGTGTGTTTTTCCTTTAATAAGTCTGTGTTTTGATGATAGTGATATGCTGTCTGTTTTCTTTTCCACAACAATACAATAGCAATGATTTAATGACTGTAAATTAACCATCATTTAAAGATAATCTTAGGCTATATAGACACATGGATTAATTTATATTTTTATTGCCAAAGTGCATATAAAAATGTACTTTAGTCAAAATCAACTACTGATTGACAAAAGTTCACCAGAGCACAACAGACAAGTCCAATCTTATCTATGTCACAATTACCATCTTGATCTTTGCACATCAATAAATCAATTGGCAATATCCCCCCCTCAAAATAGAATATCTCTGGCGCACACAACCAATTACACGCTTAACATTCTGACGTGGGCAATTTTCCTTGTGGTTTCTAAGTCAACGGGAGCTAAATGTGACTTTCCACGAGTGAAGACTGGAATTTGTACATGAACCACTCTACAACCTAAAGTGGCCTGAATATTAAAGCCACAGTCAACAAGAACTAGATCACTGGGAAGTATGTTGTCCAAAAAGCCACAGTTTTCAATTATGTAGCCTATTTGTCACTTACTCTTCCTCCCCATGCATTTGAAATGTAGGAGACTGTGCCCTGGGGTGTAATACCAATCAATGATTTAACTGTGTTATGGTGCTTTCAGGGTGACCATGTTCCTGCTCTGGCTATGAGTTTAGATGGATGTTCTATAAAAACCTCGAAACAGTCCCAAAATGTATCCTGAATTCCATTGGCATGGTTTTTTGCAACTCTTTCTGGCCATATGATGAATGTTTTCATGTGAATAAACATGACATCAATGACATCAGTGACTATCCTTGAAGCAGTGGCTATTGACTTGTTGAATGTGTATGACAGGAAGGACCCATACAGAATTCTAATATATGGCCATATGTGTATATAACTTAAATGTCCTATATCTGCATATACAGATTTTTCCCCGTTTTCCCCATTGCCCGGTCTTTCATTAAAGCCAAACGCACAACAGTTGGGCATTTTTTCAGTGATTCATGTCTTTTTTTTAAATAATTGATTACATTTTCCACTATTCCCTGCACTATGTCAATGGGAATCAGCTGAATGTTTGGCTCCAACATGGAGTCCACGAAACATGTGACCGCCTTGGAAACAATCGCATAACGGGATAGCTCAGAACACTGATTCCTTAATTGGCCATACTCTCTATATATGGCTCTGGTGCTCAGCAGCAATGTAACAACCGTGTGAGCTATACAAAAGGTACCAATTGTATAGCTCTTGGTACCTTTGTATGACCCTACGGTACGTTCTTATGTTACCTTCTGGCAGAGGCAACCAGATTGTCAGTTACAATGCCTGATACTTGGTGGAATTCATTATGCCATCAATCTTGACCAGTACCCCTGCACCTCTGAAAATAAAACAGACTCAAAACAACACTGACCCACCACCATATTTCACAGTGGGAATCAGGTGCCTTTCCTTGTACGCATCTCTGTTTCGACGCCAAACATGCCGATGCTTTCAGTTTTGGACTCATCTGACCAGATCACCTTCTTCCAGTCATAATTTAAAGGATGTTTGGCGAATTCAAAGTGCTTGCATCTGTGTGTTGCGATCAGAAAGGGCTTTCTTCTGGCAACCCTTCCAAAGAGGGTGTGGTTGTGGAGGTGTTGTCTGATGGTGCTTTTTGAAACCTGGTGACCCGAAGACGCCACTATACTTTCACAGTGGCTCTTGGGGATTTTGTTGCTTCTCTCACCATCCTCCTCCCTATCCTGGGGGGAAAATGTATTTGTGTCCTTGACACATTAGGTTTTCAACTGCAAGTTATTTTGTTTTCTTCATGGTGTTCGATGACAAAGGGATAATAAAACCAGGAATACAATGTACAGATCTTCAGATTAAACTATTGAGAATTTGTACAGGTAGTGCACCAAATGTCAGCAAATAGAGGTGGTTATTGGTAAGTACAGTGGTGTGGCAGTATAAAATACAGTCAGTGGAAACATAGGGTCTGAGATAGTGAGGTAGATTTATCGGACTACAAAGTGGCAGTGCAGAAATGACACTAGAGTAGGTGGCGTAATGACTGAGGCTGTGGGAAAGGGAGTGTGCAAAACATACAGAGACAGCTGTGCGGGGGTGAGTTTGCAAAATGCATTAACGGCCAAAAGAGCGGGTGGAATCAACATGTACAATCGTCTGACAGTAGATTTGATAGTAGTACTTTGAAGGTAGTTAAAGGGACAGTGGATTCAAGCTTCAAGGATTTTTGCAGTACGATCCAATCATTAGCAGCGGAGAACTGGAAGGAGAGACAGTGAAAGGAGGTGCGGACTTTAGTGGCAATCAGAAAGATATACCTGCTTGAATGCAAATTAGGGAAGTTAATGCTCTGGAGATTAATGATCTTAGGTAAGGTGGGGTTTTGCCTAGTAGACACTTGTAAATAAGATGATAGGCCATCTGATTAGTGTATAGAGGTTGCAGTAATGGGTCTTACCGTATATGGAGCATCGGTGACAAAACGGATGGCGCTGTGGTACACAACATCTAATTTTATAAGGAGAGAGTTTGATGCGGATCTGTAAATTACATCCCTGAAGTCTAGTATTGGGAGGATGGTCATTTTCACAAGGGCAAGTGTGGCAGGAAGAGCGAATGAGGCTTTATTACGGAACAGGAAGCCAATCCTGGATTTAACTTTGCTGGTTGATGTGGGTCTGGAAGGAGAGTGAAGAGTCTAACCAGACACCTAGGTATTTGTAGTTGTCTACATATTCCAATACAGACCCGTCAAGGGTGGTGATGCTTGTTGGGCAGGAAGGTGCAGAGGGTGATCAGTTGAATAGCATACATTTAGTTTTACTAGAACTTAACAGTAATTGCAGGCCACATAAGGAATGTTGTATATTATTACATTTCATGTTACATTGTATGTTAAAAGCTTTCATGGAGGTTTTTAAACACAGTTTCCGACGATGGGCCAGACAGATAGAGAATGGTGTCATCTGCAGTAGATCATAGAGTCACCTAAAGCAAGAGTGACAACATTGAAACACTGCTCAAATTCACCGCTTCACTGTCTGTAGAAGCAATTACACTGCTCAAAACAATAAAGGGAACACTTAAACAACACAATGTATCTCCAAGTCAATCACACTTCTGTGAAATCACACTGTCCACTCAGGAAGCAACACTGATTGACAATCAATTTCAAATGCTGTTGTGCAAATGGAACAGACAACATGTGGAAATTATAGGCAATTAGCAAGACACCCCCAATAAAGGAGTGGATCTGCAGGTGGTGACCAGAGACCACTTTTCAGTTCCTATGCTTCCTATCTGATGTTTTGGTCACTTTTGAATGATGGCGGTGCTTTCATTTTAGTGGTAGCATGAGACGGAGTCTACAACCCACACAAGTGACTCAGGTATTGCAGCTCATCCAGGATGGCACATCAATGCGAGCTGTGGCAAGAAGGTCTGCTGTGTCTGTCATGGAGAGACATTAAGAGAATGGAGGCGCTACCAGGAGACAGGCCAGTTCATCAGGAGACGTGGAGGAGGCCGTGGGAGGGCAACAACCTATCAGCAGGAATGCTTCCTCCGCCTTTGTGCAAGGAGGAGCAGGAGGAGCACTGCCAGAGCCCTGCAAAATGATCACCAACAGGCCACAAATGTGCATGTGTCCACTCAAACGGTCAGAAACTCCATAAGGGTGGTATGAGGGCCCGACGTCCACAGGTGGGGGTTGTGCTTACAGCCCAACACCGTGCAAGACGTTTGGCATTTGCCAGAGAACACCAAGATTGGCAAATTTGCCACTGGTGCCCTGTGCTCTCCACAAATGAAAGCAAGTTCACACTGAGCACATGTGACAGACGTGACAGAGTCTGGAGATGCCGTGGAGAACGTTCTGCTGCGTGCAACATCCTCCAGCATGACCGATTTGGCGGTAGGTCAGTAATGGTGTGGGGTGGCATTTCTTTAGGGGGCCGCACAGCCCTCCATGTGCTCGGCAGCGGTAGCCTGACTGCCATTAGGTACCAAGATGAGATCCTCAGACCCCTTGTGAGACCATATGCTGGTGCAGTTGGCCCTGGGCTCCTCCTATTCGAGATCTCATGTGGCTGGAGTGTGTCAGCAGTTCCTGCAAGAGGAAGGCATTGATCCAATGGACTGGCCCGCCCGGTCCCCAGACCTGAATCCGATTGAGCAGATCTGGGACATCATGTCTCGCTCCATCCACCAACGCCACATTGCACCACAGACTGTCCAGGAGTTGGCGGATGCTTTAGCCCAGGTCTGGGAGGACATCCCTTTAGGAGACCATCCACCACCTCATCCGGAGCATGCCCAGGCATTGTAGGGAGGTCATACAGGCAAGTGGAGGCCACATACACTACTGAGCCTCATTTTTACTTGTTATAAGGACATTACATCAAAGTTGGATCAGCTAGTAGTGTGGTTTTGCATTTTGATTTTAAGTGTGACTCCATATCCAGACCTCCATGGGTTGATAAATTTGATTTCCATTGATAATTTTTGTGTGATTTTGTTTTCAGCACATTCAACTATGTAAAGACGAAAGTATTTCATACGATTAGTTCATTCCTTCAGATCTAGGATGTGTTATCTTAGTGTTCCCTTTATTTTTTTGAGCAGTATATTTTAAAAGTTTCTTAAACACAAAATAAAATTTGATTATAATTCACTAGGTTTACAATTAATTTAAAATTACTATTTAATGCATTGGAATGCTATTATTTTGAAAAACAAGATATACATTTGTATTGCTAGCATAATATAGTACCTGTTGGTAAATGATCGCCCCTACTGGTAAACTAGGTATTATATGGTGAAGTTTATATGTGTAGCTCAGTGAGTTCAATGTGAGAGAGGCAGTGGGTCCCTGTTTTCAAAAACATATTAAACATATTTTTCTTATCAAACTATTTTAATAGTTGCTTAAACACACAAATTTAATTTGAATACAATACACTAGCTTTACAATGAATTTACAATGACTATTTAATGCATTGGATTGAGCACTATTATTTTGAAAAACAAGATATACATTTGTGTTGCTAGCATAATATAGTGTTGCTGAAAGAACGGAAATCTGCTCCTCTGCATCCATTTAGCTGACTCCCATATGATATCGCCACACCTGTTCTTGGAGTTCTGTCTACAAGTGTCACGTTATAATAATAATGGAACTTTGTAAGGTAGCATAGCCTAATAATGCTAATATTATTTATTGTTTTATATTTAAATATATATATCAAACACTCATGTCACATGTACGAAGAATTTTAACTCTATTCCTTGGTGGTGCTGAGGCAGATCCAATTTGCAGTGTCCTCTGCAGGGAATAGCATGTATTTACACTTTACCACACCATGATTTACACTCTGGCCACACACTCAAGGTCAGACAGTAATAGTGCTTGGCATTGCCCAGGTGTCATCGGTGCCCAATGGCTCTGTACCCTTCAGTCTGTCCCTCAGACCCCATGTGACATCCCCTCATCCTATCTCTAAAGTAGAGTCCAACTGTCCCCATGTTGTTTACATGCACACATACAGAGAAGTACAGGTCCTTCTCAAGAAATTTGCATATTGTGATAAAGTTCATTATTTTCCATAATGTAATGATAAAAATTTAACTTTCATATATTTTAGATTCATTGCACACCAACTGAAATATTTCAGGTTATTTATTGTTTTAATACTGATGATTTTGGCATACAGCTCATGAAAACCCAAAATTCCTATCTTAAAGAATTAGCATATCATGAAAAGGGTCTCTAAACGAGCTATTAACCTAATCATCTGAATAAACTAATTAACTAAACACCTGCAAAAGATTCCTGAGACTTTTAAAAACTCCCAGCCTGTTTCATTACTCAAAACCGCAATCATGGGTACGACTGCCAACCTGACTGCTGTCCCGAAGGCCATCATTGACACCCTCAAGCAAGAGGGTAATACACAGAAATAAATTTCTGAACAAATAGGCTGTTCCCAGAGTGCTGTATCAAGGCACCTCAGTGGGAAGTCTGTGGGAAGGAAAAAGTGTGGCAAAAAACACTGCACAACGACAAGAGGTGACCGGACCCTGAGGAAGATTGTGGAGAAGGACCGATTCCAGACCTTGGATGACCTGCGGAAGCAGTGGACTGAGTCTG
>JACXGM010032768.1:0-12518 GCA_016801145.1 Umbra pygmaea | reverse complement strand
TCAGATAAACAAGCGACATCCAGTTCGACATCTAAAATAGGAAAACCTAATGATAACACGAGATCAAGTGTATGGCCCAATTTATGTGTGGAGCCAATCACAGACTGAGTTAAATTAAATGAGTCCACCAATTGTAAAAACTGACTAACCAGCGGCTTAGATGGACAGCAAACATGAATATTAAAATCACCAATGATTAGAATATTATCTGAGTGAGGTACAATCAAAGATAAAAACTCGGAAAATTCATGGATAAAAATCTTATTATATTTTGGGGGTCTATACACAGGAGCACAGAACAATGGGCGGACCAAATCAACTTTAAATGCTTGCACCTCAAAACTCGCATAATTATAAACCGGTAAAAGACGGCAATTGAAGCGATTATTTAAAATTGCTTTTCCCATGGGAAAGGCAAACACTTGGGAGTGTTAGGCAAGCCGCCCATGGGCGTACATCACCCGAAGGGATATTCCCTTGTCTAAATACACCAGGTTAGATCTGAGCCCCCCTTGTATTTTGGTTAGGGAACCTTGATCGTGTGCCAGTTTCTGTTTTATGTTAGGCCAGGTTAGGGGTGGGAGTTATACATGTAATTTCTTTGCTTTGGATTCGCTCAGCCTCTTCTCCCAAACTATTATTTTACTAAATAAAAGTCTTTGTTTAAGGGTACCGTTGTGTCTTTGCTTGCAACCCCTTTCACTGGCCACAGAACGTCCTTTGTCGGTGAGTTGTGACATCCCCTCCCTCTCGGTAGAGCGTAACAAAGATAGGATAGAGAAACACTCAGTGGCCAGTTTATTAGGTACACCCATCTTGAAGCCGGTCAGGCCCCTATGCCTGAATCCAATGGGGCATGGATTCTAAATTTAAACATTCTTTAGTTGTTGTCAAAGACCTAACTGTGTGAGAAATATGTTCCCCATGTTACAGCACTGTTACACTACCTACCCTAGAGATCACCTGCCCACTGGAGCTGATCCTTCTTGTTTAGAGCAGAGAGGTGTGATCCATTGTGGTCATCTGCTGTCCGTCTTTGAGAAGGACCGCAGTGTTCTAATAACCTGTTCTGAACAACACATCTAGTTCTAAGGTAACTTCATTCAGTTTTTGTTTTTTCAGGTCATCACCAGATAAACAAAGTAGGAGACAGCCTGGTGTTGACACCGAATAATGTACCCACTAACGTCCACTCAATCATATGGAAGAATGGCAAAGACAAGGTGGCAGAATGGGATAAAGATTTTGGGCTGGAGATCTATGGTAACTATAAGGGCCGCACAGAACTGGACCAGACTACTGGACATTTGACCATTAAAAACTTATGGATAAAGGACAGTGGATTATATTCTGTGGAGATTAACAGCAAAGTTCTTAAGAGAACATTTACAGTATCCGTTTTCAGTAAGTATGAGCGTGTTTGTCCTTGTGCTTGAAGTTTTGCAGAGAAAGACAGTGTCTGTATGTCCATGTGTGCCTCTTATAGAGCAGGTTATCTACTGCCTCATTTCTCTCTGCTTTCTTTTTGGCCTCCTCCCTATTTTCTTCACAGAGGCAGTACCAATTCCACAAATCAAATATTCCTGTAACTCAAACAAAACCTTGTGCACTCTGTCCTGTGATGGCGACACCACTGATGCTGGATCTGTCTCCTACCAGTGGAAAAAGGGACAGGGTGATTTCCAGCAATCAGCCAAGCAGCTGAATGTTACTAAGACTGATGACTCTAAAACCAACTACACCTGTCAGCTAAAGAACGCTGTGAGCTCTGCCACTGGAGTATTTGATGAAGACCTTTTTGGCCCAGGTGAGAGAATATTAAGAAAACAACATGCTGACTTACCTTATTATGACACTAGAAATAACATTTTTATGAATCAGAGATACTTTTGATAGGTGAGGTATTACAAGTGAGTGAGTGTCATATTTTATTTAAGTCATTTCTAATACATTCTTTCTTCACTATAGATGGCTGGTGGACCAATCCCTGGTTCATAGGGTTTTCTCTCCTTATTCTTGCCATAGTAATAGTTGTATTGTTACTTGTTCATAGAGTTATAACAGGTAAGGACAAATTGTTTATTTTCATGTTTATTCAGTTACCAGTAGATGCATCTTGCATTGTCAATGTACTGAAATATGTCTTTGTTTTTCCCTTTTTCTGTCTTCTTATTTTGTATTAAATAGGTGTTTGGTTTTGTCAAAAAGGTATGAAGTTTCTTTATTTGTGTCATGGTTTAAGTGAGAGAGGTGGTGTAAAGAAAAGGAGATCTTGGTGGTAATGGTGGTATTTGATAATCAGGTTGTTTAATGAAATTCCAATGATAATGAAGCCCATCCAGAGGTCACAACGACAATGCAGGGTACATCGGCTACCGAGGTGTACGACCCTATCCTGTATAAAGCCTATGTGCATTTATCAGCAGCACGGTACGCTGTAGCTAAATACAATAAACACGGTAAATACACACAGACTGCGATAGCCGGACTCACTTTTCACAAAGTACTGAGGTGGCTCCTAGACAGGCTTAAACGAATAGATCCCCCGGTAATAGGTTACAATGATCAACGCCTCTCTAGTCTGAGTTGGATTTATATGAAGTCCTAACCACTATCTCCCAGCTGTCCGCTAACAGGTCATAGAACGTGCAACACCTCAGCATGTAATGCACTGAAATACCTAACTAAGAAAACTATATACATATATATATTGAACCCATTAACAACTAATTATCCAATTTCCCCAACAATGCATGAGTCCATAATCTAAGTCCCTGTCCACTCCTGCCATCTGCTGGGCAGAGTGTGACAAGTTGTTTGTCAGTATGTCTTCATGGGATTGTTTTGAAAGGAGAATAGCATCTAACATCTTTGCCTCTGTTTTTCTGTTTTTTTTCTAATCAATGCAATGGGAAGGAGGTAGAAACAATATTGTTTTTTTGTGAAATTACAAAAAATGTTATGCTTTGTGATTTATAATGATGATCGATAAGAAACCAGTTGCTGTTGACAAAGAATATTGCAGGTGGAATAGTACATCCTGTGATGGAGGTAATAGCCACACCAACCTCTGGGTTAGACAAAGATGAGTTGTGTAGTAATTTTCCCAGAGTGTTCCCAGCTTGTGTGGTCACTGGTGCAGAAAGCAGGAGGCTGGGTGAGGTGTTGAATCTAGCGAATTCAGTATTCAAATGTATTGATGTGCCAGTAAAAAAACTAACATTTGCGGGAAATTTAGAAAAAAGGAAATTATCCAATTAAGTGATGTTGTAGGGTCCATTACTCCCTCAAGTGGTGGAGGCTTTGTGCTTGTTCAAAAGAGCTTGGACAGCACATCTGGAAACCGCTGTTTGTCTTGTTTTGTTGTGCTCAGTCTTTCCATGGTGACCTTGTTAGCTGAGTTTGGCTGTTCCCCACCCAGTTGTATTAATGTATTGTTGACAAATTGTATTTTGATGCTTTGGAAAACATTGTTCTTGAAACTTTCATGCCAATAAAGCCGTTTGAATTGACTACATTTTTTGTGTGTTTAATTTTGGTGGGAAGGGGGACTGCTCCCATAAGGTATGTACTTCTATGGTCATAATTACCAACATCCTAAAAACATTCACATAAACATGCACATCAAGTGAATATCAATGAATGCCAGGAGCTGCTTAGTTTAAGTCAAGAAAGAAGTTTAGTCAACAGTAAATAAATGTATGTACAAGGCAGCCAATTGTATTCAAGCTGCAGGATGATCTGGAGACTCCACTGCTTACAGTAATGGTAAGTGTGGTGGTGTTTTCATTGGAGTGGGTGATTTTCATAAGAAAGGCATTGTATTTGTAATGTATCAATATGTTTGATCACACACACAGACAATCAGTATGGTAGACAGTATAATTATTAATTTACTATGAGATCATCTTGTAATGGAATAGTATCAAGTCACAATGGTGCATTGAAACACCCTCAAGCAGGAGGTCTCAAGGCCTCAATAGAACTGTTGGGAGTAAACAGGCTGAAGGCCTCATTGTTTAGGGAGTTCTGGGTTCTGTGCTACCAAGTACATCATGGGATGTTTCTGCTAAGGACATACGAGAACACGTCTACACACATGAACATAAATTAACATAAAGGGATGACCAATTACAGCATGGGATGAAACAGTGAAAGGTAATGGTAGAAAAGGTTACGAGATTGATCAGGGCCGCCCCAGTAATTATCATATGGGTGGGCATAACTGATAAGGGTTGTTATTAAAGGGATGTACAACTTTGATTTCTCTGGTATTCTCCTGCAGAAGATGCTCGACTTTATGTTTGCTCAATAAAGTATTTTTGGATCATAAGAACTGCTGTATGGATTTATTCTTTGAACTTGGAGAACGGATATTTCTCCATCATATAGGAATATTTTCCACTACACAAGCTCTCCCAGCCTGGTCATTACTCCACTCTACACTAATAATGCATCCTGTTGAAAAAAATAACAACAACACACAAATGCAGTTATTGTGTATGGCTATGGTAATTAGATTCCACCTGTTTGAGAACTGGAACTTGAGACTTAATTATTATTATTATTTATTATCTAGGTATAAGAATTGATTTAGACTTCTTTATCACCTCCTAAAAGAGAGAAAGAGAAAATTGAGATAATGTAAAATTAAATGTCATCCAAAAAAATCTATTCTGAGATATTCTTGTTTCAGGTGTATACATTCCTTCACACACAAGTGACTGTTAGATTAAAGTTCAATGTGTCACAAAAGCAGTAGTGTACATGTGCTTTTTTCAGCTAAATCTCTAGAGTATCACTTTTCACCCATATTAGTTACAGGGAGCCATAAACACGCTCATAGGACTTTTAGTTATTGAAAAGTGTTCTCCAGGCAGATCTGCCTCAGAGGCAGAATTCATTTGATTGGTTGATTCAAAACGGAGGGCGGACCTCACATGACATCGGAAATGTGCACATGAGCATAATTTTCTCAGTTTTTAATCATATCTAACCGTCCACCTAACCTTAACCCTAACCTTAACCACACTGGAGTGTTAAAATGTAATCCCTGTGCTATATTTATATATGAACCATTTATAAATCTAAATTAAACTTAATGTGAGGTTCGCCTTCAGTTTTGAATCAACCAAAAATAAAGGGAACACTTAAACAACACAATGTAACTCTAAGTCAATCACACTTCTGTGAAATCACACAGACTCAGGAAGCAACACTGATTGACAATCAATTTCACATGCTGTTGTGTAAATGGAACAGACAACAGGTGGAAATTATAGGCAATTAGCAATACACCCCCAATAAAGGAGTGGTTCTGCAATGCAAGTGGTGACCACAGACCACTTCTCAGTTCCTATGCTTCCTGGCTGATGTTTTGGTCACTTTTGAATGCTGGCGGTGCTTTCACTCTATTGGTAGCATGAGACGGAGTCTACAACCTACACAAGTGGCTCAGGTAGTGCAGCTCATTTAGGATGGCACATCAATGCAAGCTGTGGCAAGAAGGTATGCTGTGTCTGTCAGCGTAGTGTCCAGAGCATGGAGGCGCTACGAGGAGACAGGCCAGTACATCAGGAAATGTGGAGGAGGCCATAGGAGGGCAACAACCCAGCAGCAGGACCTCTACCTCCACCTTTGTGCAAGAAGGAGCAGGAGGAGCACTGCCAGAGCCCTGCAAAATGACCTCCAGCAGGCCACAAATGCGCATGTGTCCACTCAAACGGTCAGAAACAGACTCCATGAGGGTGGTATGAGGGCTCAACGTCCACAGGTGGGGGTTGTGCTTACAGCCCAACACCGTGCAGAATAATTGGCATTTGCCAGAGAACACCAAGATTGGCAAATTCGCCACTGTGCTCTTCACAGATGAAAGCAGGTTCACACCGAGCACAAGTGACAGAGTCTGGAGACGCTGTGGAGAACGTTCTGCTGCCTGCAACATCCTCCCGCATGACCGGTTTGGCGCTGGGTCAATAAAGGTGTGGTGTGGCATTTCTTTGGGGGGCCGCACAGCCCTCCATGTACTCGCCAGAGGTAGCCTGACTGCCATTAGGTACCGAGATGAGATCCTCAGATGAGACCTTATGCTGGTACGGTTGGCCCTGGGTTCCTCCTAATGCAAGACAATGCTTGACCTCATGTGGCTGGAGTGTGTCAGCAGTTCCTGCAAAAGGAAGGCATTGATGCTATGGACTGGCCCGCCCGTTCCCCAGACCTGAATCTGATTGAGCACATCTGGGACATCATGTCTCGCTCCATCCACCAACGCCACGTTGCACCACAGACTGTCCAGGAGTTGGCGGATGCTTTAGTCCAGGTCTGGGAGGACATCCCTCAGGAGACCATCCACCACCTCATCAGCAGCATGCCCAGGCATTGTAGGGAGGTCATACCGGCATGTGGAGGCCACAAACACTACTGAACCTAATTTTGACTTGTTTTAAGGACATTACATCAAAGTTGGATCAGCCTGTAGTGTGGTTTTCCACTTTGATTTTGAGTGTAACTCCATATCCAGACCTTTATGTGTTTAAGCACATCAATATTTAGTTAAGCCTCCTTTAGCAGAAATAACAGCCTCTAGACCATGGGTCTCAAACCGGTTCCATATAGGGTCTAGTAAATGCAAATTTTCGCTTTTACCTTGTTCCTGACTGATTGATTAGGTCATTAATTGGTTAGGATCTTCCCCCACCTGGCAGTCTAGGTCCTAATTGGGCTCTAAATGAAAGGAAAGACCAAAAACCAGCATACAATAAGCCCTCTGTGGAACCGGTTTGACCCCTGCTATAGACGCTTCCTATAGCTTGAAATGAGTGTCTGGATACTGGATGAAGGTATTTTGGACCATTCCTCCTTGCAAAACATGGAATGGGATGTCCAACAAGCACAAGTGGGTGATGGTCAGGTGTCCACATACTTTTGGCCATATAGTGTAAATGATGCTCCCAAAAAATATTGGGGTTATGAATAAGTCAATATTTAAATATTCTGTTTAATGTTTTAATGTATATCTTTATTTTCTATCATCACCCATCACAGTGTCATATAAACTGATAGTTTTGGCCATTGGAGAATATGTTCTGAGGAAGTGCATAATCAAGAGTGCTGGTTTCAATATTGTGTCCCAGGAAAAGGCTGTAAATGTATCAGGGGTGACTCATTTTCGTGAAGGGACCCGATTTGTCTCTAAGCAGAACCGTTTTCTTTAATAAAATGCCACAATTATATATTGCATTAAAAATAATTACATATTTTTGTACATTTTCAAAAAAGATTTTGACATGTTTTATACTAAATAGTATGCTGAAATTAGTAATCTATTAAAATGATTGTAATATATTGATATTATTATACCTTTATAATATGAATAATATGTAATAATAATACTCAATAATATTAGTTATTTAAAACAATAACAATTTTTAAAATTAATAATTTAAAGCAATAACAGGGTCATTCCACGAATAAAGTGGAAATTGGGTTTGAAACTTTTTTTTTCTGAACTATTTTTTTTAAATTTTTTTGTAGGCATATAAAAAGAAGATGTTTAACCTTAAGAAAATGTTGTTTTCCCACCTCAGGTTGTTAATTTCAATATTCAATTGAAATTGTCAATACAAAAAGTAACAGGGTTGCACATGGCTGCAAGTAACAGGGTTGCAGATTTAGCCTAAAGGAAGCTATTACTCAGGAGGGGTTAGCTAGATCGGGAGCACATGTTGCATGCTAGCTATTGACAAGCATACATCTTCCATTAATTAAAGTAAAACTATATTCATATAGATTTTCTAACAAAAATATTGGTAACAGGGTTGCATCCTTGAGGTTGACGAAAGCAGCTAACTCTAACATTTCTGTGAAAACAGAGAAAATGAAATTTATTTACTTACTTTTTGCTTGGTCATGGTCTAGAAAATATATTGATGATGCTACTTCTTGTTAATATATGATTTATGGAATGTTCCATTCTTTTATAGGGGTGATCATGTTTTGGTAACAGGGTTGCACGTAAAGCGTGGGACAAGGATTAATACTGCTTTTTAATTCAATTAAAAAAATATTTATTTAATGATATCACTTGTAAATGTTCAAATACATATAACTGAACAACATGATATTACAATTGCTACATTACAGGAAGATATTATTAAATATTTTTAATGAAGAAGTTCAATGTCACTGAGGCGGGACAGACCAAAATCATTACTTTTAAAGGGATACAGACAATGTGTTCATGTTTATTGTTTAGTTAAAAATATATATATACAAGTTTATTTGAAATCACAGTACAATACATTTCACTCTTCACATTTGATGTGAAAATGTTTACTATTTTGCTTTAAATCACTTTTAAAAAAGGTAACGGGACATGAATTCCACTCTATTTGTGGAATGGCCCAACAGTATTCCAAAGTAAAAGTAGCCTAATTGATTACCTCATGGTTTATCACCACAGAGCATGAACGCAGCTTTCCCCTGATTTGGGGGATTTTGATGGAGTCAAAGAATCCCATTTTCTTTTCTCCCCAGTTACGTTGTTTTTTATCAAACAAGAAGAGCACATAAAATCGCCTTCTATCGGTGAAAACAAACAAACAATCTTTTTGACGCTGTAGGAGTAGTCACTTTCAACAACGATATTTTTATTGTTTTCTTGTTTTAAGACATATTATTTTACATTACAATTAAAACAATGACTTGGATGTGACATTTATCTTAGGCATTGTTTATTATAAAATGGCACCAGTACCACAACGTTAAATAGCAACACAAGTCTATCCGATTACATCTGTAACATACTTTCGTTATTATAATTATTTTATTCGTAAATGTCAGGGTATTATGTGTTTTGGGGTCTATGTCGTGTGCCATCAATCTACTGTAGTTTATTAAATTAATTTCACGAACAACGGTGGCAGCACTGAGCCCAATACAGGAACTCGAATTTGCACCCAAAAGATTAGAAGAAAAACTTCCGGATGTGCTGTTTTTTGTTTTTATGTGCTGTTAAATATTTCGGTGCTACTCGGAAAACACAAATTTTACTACTTTGGAGATATCGACGAACATATTTACACATCTAAGTTGTAAGTAGACACGCATAAGATTATAACCATGCCTTTGTTGACGATAAAAGTGTTTATTTAAAGGCCGCCTGAATTCTCATAAATCATGCTAACCTCGCGTAACGGAATGCGTAATGAGCCCTTTATCGTTTCGATCCGAGGCTAATTAACTTTATAAAATAATTCAAGCATCCTTAAGAAGCACTAACATACATTTCTTCACCCACGTTTTCCGTTACGTTAGACCAGGCTCTGCCAGGCCTGAACAGTACTGTTTGCATCGATTTTTTTCCTTTTTTAAACTTCAGGGTTATCAATCTGTCCAGTTAGGAAGCATTTAAGCGATCAATGTCACATGTTTTGGTGCAAATGAAAATGACCACATGTGCACTGGAAATGAAACAGTATTCATTTAATTTACTGTGACAGCTATGTAATATTTAACGAATAGCTGTACCATCTTTTTAACAAGTTATTTTATGTGCGCTAATACGGTGCTTTATTCCTTTCAATTCATCCATTCTTGCGCACAGAATAATTACATTTCTATGGATAAAAAATACTTTGTTTGTTGATGATGTTTGGACAGATTGTTCTGATGTAAATCCAGAGAACGCCCAGCCCTACAGTGCCAACTTCAAATAGTACATGTCGGAATTAATGAGATCATGTTTGTCTTTAAATATGCCTTCTTTTCTTGTGGCCATACAGTTCTGTTTAACCTAAACTTTTTGAGAAAGTATCTGACAGCTGGAATTGGCAGGTGTTGAGGTTTTTTATAGACTTGTGCTCTTTTGTTAGTCAATTATCTTAATTTTTAAGTCCACAGACCTCTGCTCATAGGATTCCATTATTGTTTAATAACTTATGTCTAATCATTCTCTACCCTTTTGGAGACACAGGCCTCTTCTAGAAGCACCTTATCTCTGGTTCTGCAGGGGGGGGGTCAAATATGAGAAGACACTGGAGTCTGAAAAGGGTGTCTGTGCAGCTGGTCGACTGCAAGAAATCATCAGAGATGGGTGGGTGATTTGAAATTCAATACAGTCACTAAACTGTCTCAAAAGGAGAATTGTTAGTACTATTGCATACTTGCCATCCTGTACTTATTTTGCCCACCCACTTGGCCCACATAATCACATTGCTTTACCATTAAATCAATTGATGCTCCGTTTCTACATGTTAACTATGAAATAAACTGAATAATGATGGGCTATAACCTAGTTTGAATGGAGCTTTACGTACAGTACTGTGCAAGTCTTAGGTATCTGTACAAAAAATCTGTAAATAGAAGATGCTTTCAAAAATAAAGAAATGAAAGTTCCTAATTATGAAACTTATACTGTAATGAGCACAAAAACTTCACATTTTAGTTTGATTTTCCTTCACCCAGTTTAATTACTAAAACCTAAAAAGAAGTTTTGGAAGTACATACATTGCTGATTTCTAATGACACACTAATGCAGAACACAAAAACGTAATTATTACAACTAGATATGGGTCAATCAATATCTAGGGTGCCTAAGACTTTTGCACAGTGTATAGATATACCTACTGTGTGCATTCAGAAATCAAGTAATTGGCAGAATAATAATAATTAAAATATGTTATAGAACCTGAATGGGAATTCATTCTGCTTTACTCACATGGGGTTTTACATAAAAATATACATGCATATGGTGGTTGACATTGGCCATGTTATTCATCATTAACACCTATATTAGTTTAATATAGATCTGACAGCAAGGTATTGAAGGTTTTACAGAATATTACAATAAAATAACATCTCTGTAATGAGGTAGGACATGCATTTTAACTTGCAACTTTTCACTGTCTATCAGATTAGCTTGTCTGTATGTTTTTTCCAATAATGAAATTTAAAATGTACCTAGCTAGGCCCATCAATTTTTGGGGGGACCCACCCGAACTGCAAATCCTGGCAATGTGCCTGGCCCCTTTTACTCTCCCCAAAAAGAAATGAGTCCACCCTGCTTGATTTCAGACTTATCATTTAATCAAAATATCATGGCAGGATTGATATGCAATGCACACACTCATCCCTCCTTTTTAGACTGCAAACGTCTAGTACAGAGAAAAAAACACAAATAACTGGAGACTACTGTCACAGCAGATGTGTACTAGAACTTGGGATGGGGATAATTAATCTTTATTGATATTAATACAATTTTTGAGACTGCTTAACGATCCAAGTCTTTATCGATACCATTATCGATACTTTTCTATTATTTGGTGGAAAGACAAGACAACAATAAATTCTTAATATTAACAGAACTATTATTGCTTTTATTGCAAAAACTGTGAGTCTGTGACTGTTTGATTTAATAATTATCGAAACAACAAAAAGTGCCCAAAGGTTATTTAGGAACACACAATAATGTTAGGCTAATTACATGGGAGTTAATGAAGGACCAATAGATTTGTACACAACTCGGGGTCTGGGGCATGGTCAAATTAAAATCTGCCTCCCTGTGTGTATCTATCAGAGCTCTATTTTCTTCTCATAGACAAATAGGCCTGAATAAGTGCATATTGTGCATATGGTTAAATTGTAACTACACATGCATACATGACCATACAGTGCAATTCTTTCAGATTGTACTACCTTAAATCCAAGTCTCTCCTTTCTATGGGGCACTGCACACACTGTCACTGAGTTCACAGGTCCAACAGCACACAATTAAACCAGCAATCAGTGCTAAGCCTCAGACACTCCAACATTATATCCCATCTGATCACCTAATTGGTTATAATGTAACATCCATATGCATAATACAATCCAACCCCATATTTTAACCACAAGGCTGCTAGAACAGTTTGACCTGAGCAATAACCTGGTAGACTGGATCCTTAATTTAACAACCAGGATGCAAAGAGTGAGAGTCAATGGCAGTCTCTCTGATAAAGTCTGCTCATCCACTGCCTCCCCACAAGGATGCGTACTCACCTCTTCTTTACATCCTGTACACAAATATGTGCCAGAGCCGGTGGGACGACAGGACCATAATTAAATATGCAGATGACTTAGCCTGCTCCAAGACAGTGAAATAGGTCATGGTCCAGTCATCAATGAGTTTGTTGAATAGTGTGAGGCATCCCACCTTCAACTAAATGTAGTCAAAACACAGGACATGCTCATTGATTTGAGGAAAAAATGTAGACACAAGAAATTACATCAATCACACTGTTCAATGTGTGCAAATTTATATACAGTGCCTTGCGAAGGTATTCTATGGGATTACTTTTGGGTCAAAAGGAATTGCAAAGGAATTTTAAAAACTGCAAAAAAAATTGTGAATATCGCAAATAAAAATATAAAATTGCAAACAAATATATTAAATCGCAAAAAAAATATTATGAGCAATGCAAAAAATAAATTTATTTTATTTATTGCAGGGCAAACATTTTTAATTTTTAAAATATTTAAAT
>JACXGM010032767.1:0-12206 GCA_016801145.1 Umbra pygmaea | reverse complement strand
TTAAGCATGTTTGTGACTATTGAGAGCATATAAGCTAGAGAAAAACTATCTTACCACCTAACAGAGTGGCCCATTTTTGTCTGCTTCATAGTACTGTATATACACCGTTGCACTGTGGGTTTTTCAAAGGGGAAGTTCATACTAATTGTTTTTATTTGCAGGACTTCCACATGAAGCCTTGCTATTTAAGTGATACTAGGAAGTAAGGGTGAAGATTTTTTGACTAATAATGGGTCACTTCCTGTAAACTTTCCTCAGAGGATGTCAACATTTTACTCTTGCTTCATGTACCAAATGCTCAGTTTAGTACTGGAAAAGCTGTTATGTATTGTTCAACCAAATGCCAATATGTTTACCAAAAATGTTGCAAACCTGACCGATTTCTGTCTCCCCTAAAAGCGAAACCACCAGATAATTAACAAGGATTAAGCGAAGATGGAAAATAATGTAAACTATTTTCAGCAACAATGGCCAAAAGTAGCATTAGGAAATTATCATTATTGTGCTCCTTTCAAAGCCATAATTGCTGTAGGGATTTGACCACTGACATATTTAGAAACCAAACTAAATACAAACATGTAGTAGTGATACATCAAAGGGAGAAAAATGTTTACTATAACAAAATAACTTACCATAAATCTGTGTCCATCAATCCTCATTTTTTTAATAAGTGCAGCACATTCTTGCATTTGATTCTGAAAGTAATAAGACATACATCCCAAGCAATAACTCATTTTGTCCTGGTATTGTTCAATTAATTTATTTGTGAACTACAAAGTAGTCTTACTTTACCGATTTATGAAATTAGCATTATTTGTACCACTTAATACCTCCTTCTATAAAGAAAAACACACAACCACAAAAACACATGAAAACATGCACACACATGCACAACCCACCCTTACCTGGCTAAGTAAGCTGGCCACCTGAGCTGAACTCCAGTTCTCCAACTGCCCCTTGGTTGGCAGGTTCATCACTGTCACCAACTAAGAGACTTCTGTTGTCCAGGCTCTAATGGGTAGTGAAGGATTGACCTATTACACACAGCTACTTCACATCAGGAAGTGCACCAGCGAGAGAGGGGAGGCCAATTTCTCTGTCTGTCTCTAACTCTTTTAGAGTCTCATACTTTCTATATACCTCACTCACCCTATCTGTCTCCTCTCACTGTCTCTCTTATCATGCAGGCCAAAACCTAAACACTGTTAGGAAAATTAGCAAATGTCCTTTGTCAAATTCACTAAGACTGTCAAAATCAAGTACTTTTAACTATAAACATCCAAATTGTTATCTCATGAAAAGTTATTTCAATTACTCATTACACAATGGCTCAATTAATACAAACTACAACATGATAACCTAACCATTCTTTATATGTCTGTGCTAAATTTAGATTGTATATCATTTTAGAATGTATAATGTAGTATAAGGCATTTATACATATTATCAAATAATGGGCATATTACCTGTTTTACCTGTTTTAACCCAAACTAGTGCTTGTCTTCAACTGGAACTGGCGTACCATTCTAGGCAAACAGCTTTCTGGTTCCTTTTTTTAGACAAAAGAGCTGTCTGGGACGCTTCATTTGAATAGGGAAGAATCAGCAGAAATGAATTCCCAGAGTAATTAATTTGTTGATGATTATCCTAAAAGTTTTTGCAAAACTACCAGGCATTGTATTTCTCCTAAAGCCTGACAAGTCCATATTCTAAATCCTTTCCACTTTCTATAGAAAAAGACAATCTTATATCCATTTTATGCTTTACCCTTTACACTATACTGCAGTAGCTTACAATTTGACTTCAGTGTGAAAGAAGACGATGGATATGGATGGTAAATATTAGCTGGCTAGCTAGATAGCTATATTTAGCCAGTAATGAGAACTTTCATTTTGACCAGATTAAACCAGCACACAGTGCAAAATGTAGCTAACGTGGTACCGCAGCCAGCCAACATTCTTTTTAATAGTCAATATGGGAAGATATTAGATTAGCTGAGCAATTTCAAGTTCTCTTTTATTTGTCACATGTACAGGAGATGCAGATTTTAGGTACAGTGAAATTCTTTCCCTCATCATGTTCATCCATTTGCAATGGTTACCTCTAATGTTATTATGATTAACAGGTTTCTCTGAATTATTTGACTAATTCAGCAGAGTCTGAGCCAGAGTCAGGAGACTATCAGATGGACGTGAGGGACAGGGAATGGATGATGAGAAGCATGATTAAAGTGATAAAGTATAGTTTAAGTATAGATCTCTGTAAACGTGTTTAGACAATTTTTTAGACAACTAAGCTACAATATGTTATTTTTATGTCATTTAGATATCTTGCATTTTGTCCATTCATTTTAATGTACTCCAAAACACAAACAATACACATTCTATGTGCTTTGTCCCTGTGAGGGACAGTAAGGTGGATGCTGGGAATGTCCATATGCCTTATATTTGGTCAGTTGAGCTGAATAACGGGGCGGTCCACATTGTGTAGTGGGCTAAGTTGCTGCATTGCAGGACAGTCTATGTCATGATAGTCAGTGGTTCGAGCCTGACTAATGCTTATCTAAATATGCCAAGACACCCAGCACGTGCAAATTGACATAGGGCTGTCCAGGATTTGGGATAGATACAGTATCTTGCCACATTGCCCTCCAGCAACTTCTTGTGTGCAGATGGGGCACTTCTAAGATCAATAGTGGAAGTATAGTTGGTGGACTTAAGGCTTCCGTGTTGGATGAGCAGTGCAAAAATAATCGCCCGACTCAGCGACATGTGGTTGGATGAAACGTATGAACACCCCTCACCATCCCATATCTGTCGAAGGAGGGGGAGGGGAGAAAAAAATGTGGGACGATTTCTTTAGCTGAATAACTTTGTTCACGCTTCAGGCCATGGTTCTCAGCAGGAAACCAGTGGAGTGCCTACTCCAGGTAGGGAATGAGTCCTTACCCTAAGTGAAGGAGTTCAAATACCTTGGGGTCTTGTTCGCGAGTGGGGGGACAATGGAGCGGATTCATGGAAATGGAGCGGATTTATGGAAATGTTGAGTAAAACGCAACAAGCCACAAAGAATGCTGCGATATGAGTAGTGTACCTCCTGTTCTATCCAAACACCTGACACACATTTTCAGTATGCCGAATTTTCATTCAATTAAGCTTTTCAAAAACTAGGACCGAGAGATTTACCTGACCTTGTCATGAGATCATGAAAAACTCTGACTGGGCAAAAAAAGGTGAGATTTCACCAGAAAAGGTGAGATTTTGTCCCATCACTTTTTAACCTATGATGTCACCTGTGCAAGGTTTGTGTATACTCACGTATACTTACTGTCTACTCCTCATTCCTCATTGATACTGTACATATCAAAGTAGTTCAGAGGAGCTATACACTGTATCAATTAGCTTATGACAAATTTATTCACATTTTAAGAAGAGTTGTATGCATGGTAATAGAAATGCACACTGCACATTGGAGCAGGATCATGTGATGGGTGGTTTTGCAATACATTGCTGGTGATAGGACATAATAGATTATACTAACTATCTATTATTTATCCTACTATTTTATTACAGTTTTTCCGGATTGCTAAAACACTAAAAGTGAATGCTCATAACAAAGCGTCGAAACCGTAACGTCTGCATGTATTTGGTACACTCAGGCAACAAAAGAATAAACTCAATGTCGGCATGGCACCGTAAACAATTCTGTAAAACACGGTGCAAAACACTACACACATCGTGCATGTTTTACACACTTTGGCCAATGATGAAACACTCTGCAGTCAGCACGTCCATTCAATATTTAAAACACACATGACATTAGCAACACTCCCGCACACATCATAAAACACTTAACCTGTAACTGAACACCAATCAGTCACTATATATAATTCAGGTATGAGCACCTGTCGTGAGACAATCGTGAATATGGAGGCTGAAGGACCAAGGGGAAGGAGAAGATGAGGAAGAGACGATAAGAGGGAGAGGAGAACGAGGAAGAGACGGGGAGGGAAGAGGGAGAGGAGATAGAGGAAGAGACTCTGGTAAAAACCAGACATCAGGACTGAAACATCATCGGCCAAAGGGCCATCGAGAATGTCGCCGGGCAGTGCGAGGGCAACATCTCCATGTGTGCAGCCATTAGTGATCATGGGGTCCTCCATCACCATGCCACCCTGGGTCCCTACAACACTGCACACATACTGACATTTCTGCGTGCACTACATGCCGCGGTCACATAGGACCAACCAGAACAGCCCATGTTCGTTGTCATCTGGGATAATGTCAGTTTCCACCAGGCTGCTCTGTTCCGGGAATAATTCGCCAACCACGACCATTTCATGGTGCTGTACCTGCCCCCTTATTTCCCGGTCCTCAATCTGATAGGGGAATTACTTTCGGCATGGCGGTGGAAGGTCTATGACCACCTACACATGCACGCGTGCCGCTCCTGCGAGCAATGGAGGAGGCATGCGCAGACATTGAGGTGGGCTCGATCCACGGGTGGATACGCCACGCCCAGCGATATTTTCCCATTGCCTTGCAAGGGAGAACATCGCCTGTGATGTGGACGAGGTGACGTGGCCCGACCCCAATCGACGGAGTGATCCCTGACTTGTAATGGGAGTTGTTTTACTACCTGTACAATGATTCACTGAGGCTTGGTTTCAGGAATAAAAACGGTTTAAAAACTATAAATGACAGAAGTGTCTTGATTAAAGTTGACCAGTGTGTTGTGTCTGTTTGACTGTTTATTGTTCATGTGCATGTGTGTTAACTATTGCTCTGAAGAGGGCCTTTTGAAGTCAGAGTGATAAGTTTTGATTGCAGAATGGCAGTTTTGACATGGCAGTTCAATGGTAATCTTCAAGTGTTGTGTAAAGCATTCTTGTAGGTTGAGTTTTGACACAATGAGCCAAGTTATGCATTTTTGTGTTAGCAATTGGAAAAAACTGTAATTAGCTCTTTGCTGATTTATTTTGTAATATAGTGTAGAGCATTTAGTCAGAAACCTTAAAGTGACCATCAACATCCTTTTTTCCCACTGGATCAAATCTTTTCCAGGTTGGATACATGCTGTGGAGTTGAGTTTGATGGGTTATAGTAAAGGGTTGGCTTCAGTTTCTTAGAATATGAAGTTTCTTAGAGAATGCAGTATACTTGTGGTACTTTCTCCTCTTTTCAATGACACACATAAAACATGTTAATAATATTAATAGTATGAATATAAACTGTATGTTACTTATATTTGATAGGCTACTTTAATAGTAACAAACCTTCAACACATTCATTTTCACTAACATAGTCTAATGAGTGATTTGTAAGATGACAGTTCCTGCACTTACTTGATGCCAAGTCAAGCACTGACCCAAACATCTGTTTCATTACCACTTTTTTGCTAAACTTTATACACAATTCTTTTTTAAAGCACATTTGACCCCCTTGTTGGTATTCAAAGATGTGTGTTTAAAGTTTTGAGAGAATGTAGTAAACATTCAGGAAATGTATTTAGTCATCTTTCACAATGTGTCTAATAGTGTCACATTTCACTTCCACAGAGAAGCCCACTCACCTCGCAGTCTCGTAAGAAGACAGATCAGATTCAAACTATGTTGCTTTTGATACCTTTTTTAGTCAACAATCAGAACATTTTTGATAAAGCAGAGAAGTAATTTCCTATAAGACAAGTGTGTGTGTGTGTGTGTGTGTGTGTGTGTGTGTAATTTGTATGTGTGTTTGTGTGTGTGTGTGTGTGTGTGTGTGTGTGTGTGTGTGTGTGCTTGCGTGCGTGTGTGTAAATTAACCATAACTACTTTTTTTTCTTACTTTTACTCAACCCATTGAAATATAGATGTTTGCTGCCTCATTGAGCCCTCTGTGAGTAATAAGGGTTAACTTATCTTGCTCAACGATAGAATGACACATGTTTTCTTTGCTCTAGTTAAGTGATTTGATCTATATATCTAACCACAAGGCCCTAGTAATAGTTGAGATCTGATAGAAGCTGGCTGTCAACTGTGACTGTATCATGAGTATTTCATTAGATGGACGAGCAGGACGAACAGCTGAGCTTTCAGGCGGGAAGTGGTAAGACAATGAGATCAAGGCCAGTGTTTGATATGAGTGAACCCTTGAGGCATCCGAGAGCTGTAAAGGCTAAATACATTCTGTCAGACAGTTAGTCTGTTAGGCCCATCACAGGTTGTTTTACTCTAATGAGGGTTAGCCCTTTAGGTCATATCTAGACTTAGCAGTTAGCATTTTTTTTGTTTTTTCTTCAATCAGTGCAATAGGCAAAATATGGTGTCTATATAGGAGTTTGCCACCTGGTAAGAGTTGCAGTGAGCTCCATAATTCCTTGGACAGTGACCATTTTTATGTTATTTTGGTTCTGTACTCTAGCACTTTGAGTATGAAAGTCTGGCAGAGCATCACTATGGAACATCCCCTAGAGATTTCAAGCAGTCATTTAATGCAAAGTATGTGACTTTACATGTGACTAAATATTGTCAATTATTACTTGATTCTACATTATGTCAAACTGTCCAATATGTTTTGGTGGGAGACCAGATACAAAAGGTATTGTCATTTCTGAACAAGTCATCCGATGTGCATGAATATACCCTCAGCTTACATTCTGCACTTCAACTTCATTGGCATTGTATCCTTTCAAACTCAAAGTGCTTGAGTACAGAACCAAAAGAACAAAATAAATGGTCACTGTCCAATGAATTATGAAAATCACTGTATATCTAAAGAGGGTTGTGAGGGCCACAACATGGAGAAACAAAAGCGCAAGGGCAAAGTGGTGCGGATAAATTTGCAGGCCAAAAACTATAGGTGGATTCCTCCACATGTGCAAAGGTAACAGACAAGTTTGCTGCTGTAGCTTCATATTCTAGGTCTACATTACCCAACATTTTGCAGCAACAGTAGAGGAGACTGAACATGGCCACTGCCAGGCAACGGAGCAGTTGCTGACAGGCAGGGGTAGGTAGTAACCAAATGAGAAAGGAACAGTTTCAGAGGAACTAGTACTCTTGTAGTTACTTTCTGTGGGCTGTACTCTTTACTTCTACTCAAGTATTTTTGAACATACTCTTTAATCCTCATTTTACCTACTCTTTCATGTAGTTCTTTTATCATTGCATAATAAAATAATAATTTTTATTTTTCGGTTTGTGATTTGTTTAAAGTTGGTGATTGGGAGTTCCCTCCCTTTTTAATTTGCTTAGAGTGCGCGCACAGAGGTGGTTAAATACATGTCAGACACCAACATGAAAAAGGCAAGGGGCTAGGCTTGGACCCAGAAGTTGAAGCAGCCCTGGGTGGTTTCTGAGGCTACCTGGCTTTCACCTTACGTTAGCATTCCAAAGACTCCCATTCATTTTAGGGGTCACTTTGACAGCAAATAAATTTACATCCAAAGCGTTGAAGACTCTATTTGTCCATTGATTATTTCTAAAGAAACAGGACAATGTATGAAAAGCTCCATTACCCAGTGTTGTAGTACTCGAGACCGGTCTTGGTCTCGAGACCGGTCTCGAGACACAATCATGAAGTGGAACAAAATTTATTGGATATTTCAAACTTTTTTAACAAATAAAAAACTGACAAATTGGGCGAGCAAAAATATTCAGCCCCTTTCAGTGCAGCAAACTCTCTCCAGAAGTTCAGTGAGGATCTCTGAATGATCCAATGTTGAACTAAATGACTAATGATGATAAATAGAATCCACCTGTGTGTAATCAAGTCTCCGTATAAATGCACCTGCTCTGTGATAGTCTCAGAGGTCCATTGAAAGCACAGAGAGCATCACGAAGAACAAAGAACACACCAGGCAGGTCCGAGATACTGTTGTGGAGAAGTTTAAAGCCGGATTTGGATACAGAAAGATTTCCCAAGCTTTAAACATCCCAAGGAGCACTGTGCAAGCGATAATATTGAAATGGAAGGAGTATCAGACCACTGCAAATCTACCAAGACTCAGCCATCCCTCTAAACTTTCAGCTCATACAAGGAGAAGACTGATCAGAGATGCATCCAAGAGGCCCATGATCACTCTGGATGAACTGCAGAGATCTACAGCTGAGGTGGGCGAGTCTGTCCATAGGACAACAATCAGTCGTATACTGCACAAATCTGGCCTTTATGGAAGCGTGGCAAGAAGAAAGACATATTGAAAGATATCCATAAAAAGTGTAATTTAAATTTTGCCACAAGCCACCTGGGAGACACACCAAACGTGTGGAAGGTGCTCTGGTCAGATGAAACCAAAATGGAACTTTTTGGCAACAATGCAAAACGTTATGTTTGGCGTAAAAGCAACACAGCTCATCACCCTAAACACACCATCCCTACTGTCAAACATGGTGGTGGCAGCATCATGGTTTGGGCCTGTTTTTCTTCAGCAGGGACAGGGAAGATGGCTAAAATTGATAGGAAGTTGGATGGAGCCAAATGCAGGCCCAATATTTCAGTTGTTTATTTGTTAAAAAGTTTGAAATATCCAATACATTTTGTTCCACTTCATGATTGTGTCCCACTTGTTGTTGATTCTTCACAAAAAATTACAGTTTCATATCTTTATGTTTGAAGCTTGAAATGTGGCAAAAGGTCGAAAATTTTAAGGGGCCAAATACTTTCGCAAGGCACTGTATATTATGCTGCTTGACCTTTTCACCTACCCATGTCAAAACACTGCTGGCAACTCAAATAACTACCCTACACTTAAACCAAAGCTTATCTTCAGAAAACCCACTCTTTGATTTTATAAATATGTTTTAATTTTAGAAAATGCTATAAATCTATTAATGCGGCTTGACCTTTTCACCTACTGTGGATGTCTATGGATGTCAAATCCATAGACTGTATATATTAATGGGCAAAGCATCCGGTTCGATGAAGTGAAGCAAATGCGGAAGTGCCTAAGAATGTTTATCATGTTAATAAATGCTATAAATATACAACATAGCTTAATTCAATATATAACTACAGATAAAAATGAGAATTTATGCTATAATCTGGCTGATTTTCAGTCTGTACTGAAGTGTAAGATTGTTCATTAATGTGCACTGTCCAGATTAAATAAAAATAAAATAAAAATAAAATAAAAAATACAATTCCTTGATGCAGCAACATGGATCTTAGATCTTTAAATAAAAAATAAACTATGATTAACAAAGAAAGATATCCTTCATATGGCACAAGGCCTCTTGACACTTTTTGTTAATAACATACTTTTAGCTCACTGAATAAATCAAAATGATTCATTTTTCTGAGTCTGTTACACAAAGAGGCAGTTTGTTGTCACAATATGTTCATTTTAATAACATGAAATCTCAAATAACAGTGGTAAGTAGGTAAGTACTGGTAGCAGTGGTTACCCAAACTGCTGAATAGGTCTTGTGTCAGAGGCCAATTGTCCTTGTGGTTTCATGCTATTTTATTTGAAAACTTAGGTATAGTAATGTATAGGTATAGTAATTGATTACTCTGTTTTCAAATAACTAAAATGATTTTTAATGATCCCCCTCATTCATCTTAATTTGGTTGTATACATGTCTTTATCCCTTAAACTGGCACATTTTTCAGTACATAAACTGTTTTGATACACATTTTAAAAACATACTTATGGCTTAGGTTTTCTTTGTCTTTTTTTAAATACAGTGGGTATAGAAAAGAATAACCCCCCTGTAAAATAATCACATTTTGTTGCTCTGCAGCCTGAAATGAAAATGGACAGACACAGTTTTTGTTTCATTCAGCTGTATGTACAACAAATAACATCCAAGTGAAAGATAGAATAACTACTTGTCAGAAAAAATAAATTACAAATAAAAAAAAATCACTGTGATGGAAAAAAATCAACCCTCCTAAAAATGACTTGTAAACCAAACCAGGTGTAGTTAATCACCTTCTCAATAGCACACAAAGCCAAAGGTAAAGAAGATTTACCTTCCCACATGACAATGTCCCAATGCACACAGCAAAACTGACCACACTGTGGTTGAAGGATGGCCTAGTCAGAGCCCATTCTTAAACCCCATTGAATATCTGTGGAATGACTTGAAGACAGCAGTCCACAAACGGTCACCATCAAATTTAACTGAACTTGAGCAGTTCTGCAAAGAAGAGTGGTCAAATATTGCAACGTCTAGATGTGCAAAGTTAGTAGAGACATATCCCAACAGACTAAAGGTTGTAATTAAAGCAAAAGATGGTTTAAACAAAAAGAAATACTGAAACAAGGGGGGGGGGTCCTTTTTCCAACTCAGTGATTGTTTTTTTTATTTATTTCTGAAATGTTGGTGTTATATCTTTCATTTGGATGTTATAAGTTGCAGTCAATTCAGCTGAATGAAACAAAAACTGTGTCTGTCTTAATTTCAGGCTGCAATGCAACAAAATGTGATTATTTTACAGGGGGGTGATTGTTTTCTATACCCACTGTACGCATGTGAAACCTTGAACAAGACATGATGTTGCAAATAGTATAACTACTTTTAAATTAGAAATAAAGAAATTAAAATAGATACTTATAAATACCAATTTACAAAGTGTCTATCAGGTGATTTTGAAAGGAAAAAAGATCTTCTAAAACACACCTTTGAACTATATACAAGTTTGCATACAAAAATACACGAACGCAAGCACGCACGCACGCACGCACGCACACACACACACACACACACACACACACACAGTAGCCTAAATAAATACAATTTACAACAATGTCAAATGTTTACATATGAACAGCAGGAAATCAAATTGAGTTATTGTTTTTCACACAGGGTACTTTGCCATTGAAACAATTCTTCAGGAAGATGTACCATTTTGATTGCAGTAATGCAGATAAACAAATTATACTTAACATTTGTTTTTATGTCCAGAATATGTTCTGTAGATTTTATACATATACATTTCTTTATACATACAGTTTTTGCCTATTGCTTACACACGTTTTGCTAAAGTTGGCTCATTGTGTCAAAACTCTACACACAAGCAAAACAGACACAACATTGGGAAATAAACCTTTTACATCTATGTCAAATTTAAACTCTACTATCAAAACCTAACAATCCTTTGTCAAAATGTCACTCTGATGACAAAACGATACCCACTTGCATCATATGAATACACTTTCAGATCAGCAGCAACACACTAGTCTACTTTATATAAAAAACTACAGTCTTTTGTTTTCAATGTGTTTATTTAGTTCCATAGAGGGCATGTTTTCACAACTACCAAAAAATGAAATAATGAATTCAAAATTATTACATTAGTATATTATACAGTACAGTAAATTCAGTTAAATCAAAAATAAAACAAACAATATTCCACTGTATTCTAATTACTACTGTAAACACAGAAAAACACAATTGTGCGCAAGTGGGCTTGTGGATCCTGCTGTCTGTTGGGGTCTGGCCACAGGATCTCATCAACATCACAAGCAATGTCTTCTCTTGCTAAGCATCGGGGAAAATATCCCCTTGTGTGCCGAATCCATCCCTGGATTGATCTCACCTCAATGTCTCCGCAGGCCTGTTCCATTGCCTGCAGAAGAGGCATACGGGCATGTGGTTGGCGGTCATATACGCGCCATCTCCAAGCGGAAAAAAATTCCTCTATAGGATTTAAAAATGGCGAGTAAGGGGGCAAGTACACAACTTCAAATTGATCATGGTTGGTGAACCAGTTATGGACCAGAGCAGCCCGATGGAAACTAACATTATCCCAGACAACAACAAACCTGGGCTGCTCTGGTCCATCCTGTACAACTGCATCATGAAGTGCATCTAGAAATGTGATTGTGTTGTGCGTTATAGAGACCCAGTTTGGCATGATGATGCAGTAGCCCTCGAAGACTTATGGCAGCACACAATGTGATATTTCCCCCGCGCTGCCCTGGGACGTGCACAACTGCCCTTTGGCCAATTATATTACGTCCCGTCGTCTGTTCTTGCTAAGGTTGAATCCAGCCTCGTCAGTGTAAATACATTCATGCAGCTGGGCAGCTCCATCCATGTCCAAGATTCTCTGTAACAAAAAATACATGTTGTGGATGGCTTTACTCAAAGCACACACTTACACTACTACATATACAGAACCGAACCGACCCATCCCACCACACAGATACCGGTGTAGCTTTCTGAATGAATCTATGTGGTACTAATCCAGTGGTACATATTCATCTGTTACTGTGCA
>JACXGM010032766.1:0-12519 GCA_016801145.1 Umbra pygmaea | reverse complement strand
CTTGCGAGGTATTGTAAGTACGATTTCTTTACTGAGCATTTCCTTGTGTATTCTAGTTCTGGTTTGACCTTTGCCTTGTTTCTGAGTTACTCTGCCTTGGATATCCCTAATTGTACCTTAGCCATATATGCTATTCCGTTGTGACCCATGCCTGTTTGGATTACTCTGCCTGTTGATATCCCTAGATGTACCTTAGCCATACCAGCTATTCTGTTTTGACCTATGCCTGTTCAGATTACTCTGCCTGTGGATATCCCTAGATGTACCTTAGCCATACCAGCTATTCCGTTTAGACCTCTGCCTGTTTGGATTACTCTTTACCTGTTCCTATGGACTGTCAAACAGGTCAATAAATAACATTGTGCTATTGGACATTTTTGAGTGCTCATTACAGACATTACAGGCATGCCAAAAGCAACATTTTGATACATTAAATTTAGATTACAATTGTTTGGAATTTATTTAGGCTATTAGAAATGTATAGATTCATAAAACAGACAATCATAATATACAGTTGTGTTCAAAAGTTTCCATACCACTGGAGAATTGTTAATAGATGTATCATTTTTAAAGAAAACATGAGTAAGCAGGTAAAACAATGTGTTTTCATTTCTCAAGTGAGTCAAATTCAAATGTAGGTCATAACAGAATGGTATAATCATAAAACATAACATGGCAAAGACAATAATGAAATGACCCCTGTTCAAATGTCTGCATACCCTCAGTTCTCAATACGGTGTATTGCTCCTTTTAGCATAAATGACAGTTGTTTGTGATAGTTGTCTATGAGTCCCCGGTTTTTTGCAGGTCGTATAGCTGCCAAGTCGTCTTGGCAAAAAGCCTCCACTGCATGCAAATTCTGGCATGAACCACATGTTTGAGATCTACCCAGTGTGGCTCAATGATATTAAGGTCAAGAGACTGTGATGGCCACTCCAGAACCTTCACTTTTTCTGCTGTAACCACTGGAGGGTCAACTGGCCTTGTGCTTAGGGTCATTGTTGTGCCGGTATGTCCAAGAGTGTCCCATGTGCATATTTTGTGCAGAAGAATCCAAATTGTCTGACAGTATTGTGCAATAACATGCTGCATTCATCTTGCCATCAATTTTTACAAGGTTCCCCTTGCCTTTAGAGCTCACACACCCTTAAAACATCGGTGAGCCACCAACATGCTTTATAGTGGGTATGGTATTCTATTCACTATGGGCCTTGTTGACCTCCTCCAATCATAGCAATTATGGTTGTGACCATAAAGCTCTATTTTGGTCTCGTCACTCCAAATTACAATGTGCCAAAAGCTGTGACTTGTGCCAAGGTGTTGCCGGGCATATTTTGTGGCACTGGCACAGTAAAGGCTTTTTTCTTGCAACTCAACCATGTAGCTCATTTTTGTTCAAGTATCGTCATAATGTGCTCCTTGAAACAACCACACCGTCTTCTTCCAGAGCAGCCTGTATGTCTCCCGAGGTTACCTGTGGGTTTTTCTTTGTATCCCAAACATATTATTCAATTTTTTTACTGTTATTTTCTGTTCCCCATGGCTCAGTATTTAGACTGCTCAGTGCATCTACGTGAGAGCTAACAAACCCATTGACTATTTATTCACAGACACTAACTGCAATTTAAAATGCCACTACTGTGGAAAATGAACCTTTAATTGCCATTTTAACCTGTGTGTGTCACCTTGTGTGTCTGTAACAAGGCCAAACATTCAAGAGTATGTAAACTTTTGATCAGGGCCAATTTGGTGTTTTTTGTTATCAGTATAGTTTACAAAGGTGAAAAACAACTGTGTGATAATTAATGGCTACATTTAAGCACTATCCTTACATAACAGTGAGATATTTTTGCATGAACTGTCATATTGTCAAAATCATTGCCGAAATTTCACAATTTCTACAAGGATATGAAAACATGCAATATGAGCACAACTGTATGTAAAATTTTATATTAAAATAAGTGTAAAATATATCAAAAACAAGCTTTATATGAGTCTTTAAAAATAGGTTATATTTGAATGGGTAAATGTAAAGTAAGGCAGTGTTGGCAGAATAAATGAATGCAGCTAGGATGTTCAGGAATGTGGTAGAGTCTTGCTTTGGTAAAGGATTCTATGAACGTATGGAAACTTACAGTTACCATATTAAGTGATCATTTGTCCAAAAAATTGATAAAGGGCAACCGTTTTTTTCTAGAGGTATATTTCAACATAATATGTATTTGAATATGTATACAATTTCATGTTTTTAAAATGCTGTCATTTTGACTTTAAATGTTACAGAATTTATAGAATGCATGCACAAATGCTGGTTAGGGAGTAATACTGGTAATATCATACTAATAATATAATGGCACAATTAATAAGAAACACAGAGTCCAAAGGCAAAAGTAAAGGATGGAACTGAGACTATACATTCACACTCACAGCTCTTTTGTGTGAATAATCAATGCAACAACAAACACCTCATCAATTTGAAAACACCTGTGATCCAAATGTTCCCAATAAGTATGCTTCCATAATATGGGGATGGATCTCAGAAACTCAAAAATTTTCTGTTGAAATCCCTTGGTGTTCAAAAACTTTTACAACAGAATAACAGAAAACAGACACATAAAACATACAAAATCTGAATAACTAATATCAATGTGTACATTTTAGTTTTTATAGCTAACAACCCTGCAGTCATATGCTGACAGGTAACTGAAAAAAATCTGAATAACTAATATCAATGTGTACATTTTAGTTTTTATAGCTAACAACCCTGCAGTCATATGCTAACAGGTAACAATTGGAAAGCCAGTGCATTGAGTGAAGGGGAAGCATTTGAATACACAGCAGCTGAGACATTCAGCACCATTTTGGAGTGGAACTAGCCTCTGTCAAAGGACAACTGAACTATGCTGGCTCCCCTCCATGCAGACGAGGGAGAGGTTGTCATGGGCGATGCCGTTTCAGAAATCTGGACTTGTCTCTTGCCTCCTGCAGGTCATGGCAGGTATCAGGATGGTTTTAATATTATACAAATGCTCTACTTGATTGATATCTGCAAATGACCAAATGCTCTACTTGATTGATATCTGCAAATGACCAAATGCTCTACTTGATTGATATCTGCAAATGACCAAATGCTCTACTTGATTGATATCTGCAAATGACCAAATGCTCTACTTGATTAATATCTGCAAATGACCAAATGTTTCAAGGTTATTTTGCCTGTGAGATTGTCTGCCAGGCAGATGTTGTCGTGGTAAGAAATCATAGCCATCTAAGTAAATTTTTGTAAATTATCCATATACAAAAATCATTAAGAGTTGGCAATTATTCAACAAGCTTTATTTGTTACATTACAGAGAGTGAGTTGCCCTTCTCTGTGTCCTCTCCCTTCGCCTCTCCCATGACAACTCCCTTCTACTTCCTGGATCCACCTTAACTACCCCAAACCCATGCGGTGCACATCCATACAAAATGGCCTTTCATGGTGTCCATGTGGGTGAGCCACATGGTCTGCTCCACATTTCAAAATGGTGGTCAGCAGCTGTCCCTAGTCACATGACATGTAGGAAATTAAAGGTAATATATATCTATTGCATTCAGATTCATTAATATGTCCAATTTACCAATGTAATGCAAGTACTATCATGTTTATAATCCAACCTCTTGATCTCTGCTATACATTAAGTAATACATTTATTAACTTTGTCTAACATAAAAAAATACCTGTAATATTTCCAATATTTTGCATATTTGTATAAAACTACTGCGCATTATGTAAAAAATCTTCCACTATGTTTATTCACAGGCATTTCACACACATGCACAGCGCAGTGGAAATCGTTTAGGACTTTACTACATGGCTGCAACCAGAGGAGGTGCTTTATGATTCATTTTACTATCATCTCACACCATTAACTAAACTTCCCACCTTGAGATTCTGTCCCTAGCTTTTTCCAGAAAATAAACTTTCATACAATTGAATAATTATTGAATAATGTAACATGCTTTGTCTACATATACTGTGTTTGCTAAAATATTTTACAGGCATCACATTATCAGATCACATTACGTGAAAGGCCAAGTGATAGGAATTTACACTGCTAGTAAAAAAGGGAAACTAAAATCACCAACCTATTGAGGGCTGGATTCAAACTCACACCAAAATCTAAGTAAACATTTCAAATCACAAGCTGTATCAACTTGCATCAATTTCATCACGGCAACTCATAATGTGAATAAGTAGTGTGTATGGCTTCCATGTGCTTGTATGCACTCCCAACAATGTCTGGGCATGCTCCTGGTGGAATGTGTCCTGGGGGATCTCCTCCCAGACCTGGACCAGGGCATCAGTGAGCTCCTGGACAGTCTATTGCCAGGGCTGGACTGGGATAAAAAAACCTACCCTGGCATTTTGGCTCAGACTGGCCTACCACAATATATGTCAGACACCACCCACCAGTACACCTTCCTTGCGGTCCCCTTATATATGCATACCTACTATACCATTCCCAGAGACCGGTACAAAGCTGAGTAGTATGTGCCATGGACTACTGTACCAGCGCAAGTGGATCAGTATACTCCCTCTCTCCTGACTGACTCCCTGGTGACCAGAGGTGGCAGTGGAGTAGGGCCTACACCATCTACATACTCACATAGAAGTATAAGTCATTTAGTTGTGTAGGGCCTACACCATCTACATACTCACATAGAAGTATAAGTCATTCAGTGGTGTAGGGCCTACACCATCTACATAATCACATAGAAGTATAAGTCATTCAGTGGTGCAGGGCCTACACCAACTACATACTCACATAGAAGTATAAGTAATTCAGTGGTGTAGGGCCTACACAATCTACATACTCACATAGAAGTATAAGTAATTCAGTGGTGCAGGGCCTACACCAACTACATACTCACATAGAAGTATAAGTCATTCAGTGGTGTAGGGCCTACACCAACTACATAATCACATAGAAGTATAAGTCATTCAGTGGTGTAGGGCCTACACCAACTACATACTCACATAGAAGTATAAGTCATTCAGTGGTGTAGGGCCTACACAATCTACATACTCACATAGAAGTATAAGTCATTCAGTGGTGCAGGGCCTACACCAACTACATACTCACATAGAAGAATAAGTCATTCAGTGCAATAGGGCCTACACAATCTACATATTCACATAGAAGTATAAGTCATTCAGTGGAGTAGGGCCTACACAAATCTAGATATTCACCTAGAAATCTACATACCCGACCTGGCGCGCGCCAAAGTGATTTCATGGGAGCGCCGTAACTATTTATACTAATGCGTGGTGCTCGTGACACAAGTTGCAGTCTTCTCCTGAACAGAGGTGTCGCAACTGAGGAGAGGCTACCGAATTTTATATTTTCGCGGACAAGAAGAATAAGAAAAAGGTAAACAATGGCATAACTGGCAGCAGCAATGACGTTAATGTCAACAGTGGCTAATATTATCTTAACTGTGTTGTTATGAACCATTTACAGTTTTATTACGAACCATTAACTGTGTTATTATGAATTGTTTACTGTGCCATCGAACTCATTCATGCTTTCTGTTTCCGTTTTGTCGCCTGCCGGGCCCGGAGACAGGAGGTACAGTGGGCCCCGGATCAGGAGGGACAGAGGGCTCGTGGACAGGAGGGACAGTGGGCCCGGGGACAGGAGGGACAGTGGGACCGGGGTCAGGCAGTTCAAGGAGCCCGGGGACAGGCAGTTCAGGGAGCCCGGGGACAGGCAGGGTGTCTGGGGGCCCTGGCACAGGTAGGGTGTCCGGGAGCCCTGGCGGCAGGGTGTACGGGAGCCCTGGCGGCAGAGGTTCTGGGAGACCTGATGGCAGGGGTTCTGATGTCCATAAATCGGGGGGTCCAGTGGTGCAGGGAGCCCCAGCAGTAGTGGAGCAGGAAGCTCCAACTCCTCCATCTCCGTGGTGTCTCCGAATCCCGGAGGTGGAGGCAAAACCAGGCTCTCCAGGTCCTGTATCGCCAGGAGTTCAGGAGGCGGCAGAGGCGGCAGAGGTAGCCCACCTGGGTGGACCGTCGGCCATCTGGGGTGAACCGTCGGCCATCTTGGAAGGTGGGCCATCGTCGGCCAGCTTGTGAGGGTCGGCCATCTCGTGAGGGTCGGCCATCTTGTGAGGGTCGGCCATCTTGTGAGGGTCGGCCATCTTGTAGAGGGAGCCAGGGGCCCTAACACCCCGACGGGGAGCCCTAGGAAGGGGACTATCACCCTGCTCCGGAGAGCTAGGGGCCTGACTGGGTATGACTGGAGCGCTAGGGGCGTTAACTGGAGCCCTAGGGGCCAGAACAGGAGCCTTAGGGCGGGAACTGGAGCCCTAGGGGCAATTACTGAAGCTTTAGGGGCATGAACTGGAGCCCTAGGGGCTTCAACTGGAGCCCTAGGGGTTTTACTTGAAGCCTTAGGGGCTTTCACTGGAGCCCTAGGGGCTCTAACTGGAGCCCTAGGGGCTTTAACTGGAGCCCTCGGGGTGCTAGCCTTGGAGATAGTAAGGGTGCTAGCCTGGGAGCTAGTGTGGGTAGACACACTCAGACGGGGAGCCCTAACCGGGGAGCTGACACCCTAGACCTGAGTATGAGGGGCTGTGACATGGAAGCTGGGAGAGGTAGCAATGGGGCTGGAGCAAAAAGCCTGTAAGGTAGAGGGGCTAGCTTGGAAGCTAGGGGAACTAGTTAGGGGAGGGGAGAAGCTATGCTGGGGTTTTGGAGAGTGAGGAGCGCCTGCAACACCGGTAGAGAACTGGGGAACCCTAACCTTCAGATAAGGAGCGCTACCTCGTGGGCTATCACCCTGGACCTGTTGGCTAGACAAATCACAGTCCTCCTCCTCAGCATACTGCAAGCACACCTCCTCATACTCTTCATATTCCCGGCAGTCCTTCACCTCCACAGAACCATAATCCTCCGCTACATCCAGCTCCACGTCATCATCCTCCCCCGAAGAAACTAGGTCGGAGTCCGAGCCCCACATGGAGGCTAGGTACGTCCCTCCGACCGGCTGAGCCGTCTCCCGGCTGGGATAAGGTGGAGCGCGTGCAGCTGGTGCCCCTCCCAAGGAAATACTCCCACATGTCAGGGGGGTATTCCTCTGCTCTGGCGTTGTGGTAGACACCAGGGTTAGAGCCTACCCGTAAGGCCATATCAGAGGAGGGTATCCGAAATACAGAATAACCGAACACACAATGAAACATACAAGTACAACGTAACATGGATAACAAACGAAAGGTGTAAGAAGGAAACACACAGGCTAAATACTAAAACAAATGAGGACTAATAGCCAACAAGTGGGAACATAATCAACATAGATACAATCTATAGGAAGACAGAAAACATGTGACCCAAACATAAGAGTAAGGAAGAACTAAACCAACATGCCAAGCACTGAAAGGACACTAGGGGGATCCAAAACATTACACACAGGGAAGCAATCTACATAATGACACACACAAGAGAGCAACTCAAAAGGAAGGGAGTCCATATTCCAGCCCACACTTGGCTGGATGTGACATACCGGACACATCCTTGCATGTTATACATTGCAGTTGGTTGGGACTCTTTGAATAGTAGAAGGTCCAGACAATGGCTGATGTTTGTTTATAAAGCTGTATTACAAAAATGACCTACCTACTTAAATTAAACAATGAATTGGTCAAATATGATTTATCATACTCTGGCTCAGGACTTTCTATTACTAGAGACACCACGAGTCCACTCTGAGTTGGGTAAAACCTAATTAGAATACCATGCCAAACATTTATGGAATGATACTCAGAGCAAAGTTAAACTAGGTGTTTTAGTTCCTGTAAGTAAATTTAAAAATCTTATTAATAAATCTTGTATAATATTTTTCGAGTTGTTTTTTATTTTTATTTTAATTGCATTAATTTTATCTTTAATCTGTTTTAAATTTTGATGTTTTCTCGTTTATGTAAAGCACCTTGAATTGCCATTGTGTATGAAATTTGCTATATAAATAAACTTGCCTTGCCTACATTACCTTTTAATTGTTAACTAAGAATGTTTCTTTTAACTTTGTTTTTATTGTATATTTTATTTATCCAACTGATCTTATTATTTTATTGTCTTTGTTCCTTTACTGTGCTTGTTTTATACTAATTTTTTTGTTGTATAAAAGGGGTATATTGTGAAAGAGACTTGGGGCCCTATCTTGCACCCAGCGCAGTTGACTTTTTACACCGACACATGTATCATTCCTATTTTGCACCCAACGCCCAGGGGACTTTTCCTTCCACAGACGCGGAAGTGAGGGAATAAACTTGTGCTCCCGGGGAAAGTTCAGCGAAAAGAAGAGGCGTGTTCCGGCACAAATTTTCTCTGGTGCAATTTTGCAGTTCTCGAAAAGAATTCTGCTACAGGCCATGAAAAACATAGTTAAAAGTCAGTGGCGCGTTATTCAGATATTATTTTAAGGGTGCATGCTTGGCCATAATGTAGTGTTTGCACAACGTGCATACACTTAGCTCCTCTCATCTACACAGACGCAAGCAGTTCCCATTTTTGCAACCCATACATAATTACAAGGAAGTATATTACAACATGAGGGAAATCATTGTGGTGTCCGAAGATTTGAAAAAAATAAGCATAAATCTACTGTACACATTTACCCAAATTATTCAGGCTGAATTATTCGCACTGATATACATCAACCGCAAGAGAACCATATGAATCAACATACAGATCATTTGCGATGCTAATAGTAAAATCACACATCTTTGCGAATTACCCTGGCTCAAGCCACGACTCATTTATGATGGCAAACTCTGCCATTCCTACCATCTTCCCACCCTTGGATGGGTGGCTGTGAAGGGGACAATGACTATCCGTTAAAGACATGGCTGATGACACCATTTATGATGCCAGCAACAGTGCGTGAAATGCTGTTTAATCGAAAATAGACACAAACATGCAGTGTAATTGAACAAACATTCGGCATACTGAAAATATGGTTCAGGTGTTTGGATAGGACAGGAGGCCCTTTACAGTGCAATCCTCAAACAGTCGCAGCATTCTTTGTGGCTTGTTGTGTTTTACACAACATTTCCATGAATCATGGATGTGTTGATGACATAAATGAGGAAATATTAGAGGACTTTAGGAGACGTGATGTTGAAATGCATGTGCTGTTGCCACTTAACCCAAATGCCCCAGCAGCAGAACTGGAGAGGAGAGCTTATTTGACAGAAGAGTAAGGTAAGCAAAGTAATCTTGGTCTAATGTTTCACTACATTGCAAAAATATTACCATGCATTCATTACCTCGTGATTCAGTGAGAGTGAGCCCAAAACATTGGAAAGTATGTCTTTGTGACATTTCTTTATTTAGATTTTGTTAAAAAGAAAAATCTATAGCTATCCGCTGTAATAATAGCAATCCGTCATGGAACAGGCGCGCCTGCTCTTAAAGGACATGTGAGATGATGCTCTGATTGGTTTATTGCACGTTACGCCCAAACCACACCTATGACCAGAGGCGTCATGCCCATTGAAATTTTTTAGCCAAGGGGATTTTCCTTTTAATATCAGTATTTGTGGGCACCTGTTTCCGTGTGTTGTGCACACTGTGCCCCCTTAAAAAAAATAGGTGCATGACACTTCTGCCTATGACTATTGTAGCTACTTAAGACCTACCCATTTTAGATTTGCGTCAGGCGCAAGAGTAATTTATCCCACCCACCAGTATAATAGCAACAGCGCCCAAGATCCGCCCACAAAGCCACTGGCGTTATGCGTTTTTTACTTGCGTTTCAGATCGTTAAAATAGGGCCCTTGGGAACAATACTGGAAAAGTGGTCTCAGCACTTCACCAGGGTCTAGAAAAGAACAAAGGAACTTCTACACTGTGTAAGAGACAGATGGGTAAAAGAAAGTAAAATACCATTAACTGAGGAGGACTGGTTTAACATATGTAAAGCAAACCACCACCAGCTCTAGGATGTGGAAATAATTTTGCTGGAAAAATATGATCAGGTTTTTTATTACTCCCAAAACAAAGAGCACATTTTCAAATACACAAAAAACATGCTGGAAACAGTGTAGGTCACACCCATGTTTTTTGGGAATGTTCTAAAATCAGAAATTATTGGAATGATGTGTGGGTAGAATGGAAAACAATACTGGAATATGAACTACCAAAGTCATGTGAGATATTATATCTAGGCAACCTGACAGGGGAAAATGTACAACATGCGGCCAATCTGCGGCCAAGAAGGCCAATCACCAGAAAATGACCCTCCCACTCTGAGGAACTGGCTGGACGTAGTCGAGGAGATACTCAACATGGAGAGACTCGCGTATATATTGAGACCTTAACAAGCAGAATACGAAAAGAAATGCGAATAATGGTCAGAAACCAATCACATTGCAGAGTCACCATCGAAATCTTTGATGTCAGAGACATTTGAGTAAAGAACATGTACCCCACTGGCGCTGTGCTGTGTTCTTTGTTCTTTTATGTTTATACCAAAAATCCATAAAATCAGAGTTAAAAAAACAATATGAGTATTATTACTAAGAACATGTACCCCACTGACGCTGTGCTCTGTTCTTTGTTCTTTATTGTTTATACCAAAAATCTATTAAATCTGAGTTTTAAAAAAAGGGCCCTTGGTCTTAGTTGTCATTTTTTATAAATAAAGGAACCACTACTACTGTTTAGCACCACACAGGGATTAGGCTATACAGTTAGAGGATTAGGCTATACAGTTAGAGGATTAGGCTATACAGTTAGAGGATTAGGCTATACAGTTAGAGGATTAGGCTATACAGTTAGAGGATTAGGCTATACAGTTAGAGGATTAGGCTATACAGTTAGAGGATTAGGCTATACAGTTAGAGGATTAGGCGATACAGTTAGAGGATTAGGCGATACAGTTAGAGGATTAGGCTATACAGTTAGAGGATTAGGCTATACAGTTAGAGGATTAGGCTATACAGTTAGAGGATTAGGCTATACAGTTTGTTTTAATCTAAAACTGATACTCATTCAAAACAACTCTCTAGCTCAAGATCTTCTAAATGCATTTGAACAGCAAAATTGGGGGACAACATGATTGCTCATGCTTTATTTCTGAAGTCTTTTTCCCATATGGAAGCATTCCAAAATCAGACCATAAACACACAGAACTTGCAGCAGTTAAACATGAGTAGACACAAAGCCAGTACGAGTAACATATTTGAGAAATTGGTCAATAGGTCTACGGTACACAAAAGAAACTACTTGTCTGTCAGTATAGAGCGGGATACCAACATGACTATTTAATTTGCTGTCTATTGTCTACTGCCAGCTGCCACTGGGACAACTGTGGTCTCAGATGCATGTGCAAATTCCTTTTAATCCAGACAATATGGCTCCCTAAGTCTGCAACATGCCATTAATATATAACTAAACTCATTTGCAAATTGCAAAAGTATTCTTGGTCCACATAGAAATCAACAGTATGCGTATGTTCAGGGATTGTCCAATTATACCCATATTTTGTAGTGACATCTTACTTATCTTAATGATGACTCTTTATCTAAATTTGACGGCACAACATTCTTTAACCTGAATTCACAGCAGCAAAATAATTATTTTTGAAGAACCCAGGGCTGGCGCTTTACTACATAAATGCTTTCTGGAATATTGTTACCGTAATTTGGTACGCACAACTGCAAACCTTAACAAGGTGAGGCTCACCACGGTTCAGGCTTGGGCATGGTCTGCCATTAAGGATCTTCTGGAAAAGCAGAACTACCCATGCCTTTGTGTATTTTATTTGTATTTTCTATATTAGGAGAACGTTAGGTTGGATATTATAATACTATGAAGATTAGTTAACGGTTAAGCACCTTAACATTGTCATGATTTAGGTGAGGTGTGTGGAGGAGAGAGAGAGACCAGCCAGGCGATGGTTTGTGGTATTTAATGGCGTCCAGGATATATGTACTTCAAAACTTAGTTGCAGGAGACACGGATTGTGAGACGCACTAAGATTACCAATATATATCAACGTGATCTCTCAGAAATCAATCAAATTCAATCAAATTTATTTTATAAAGCCCTTTTTACAACAGCAGTTGTCACAAAGTGCTTTGACAGACACCCGGTCCGAGACCCCCAAAAGCAAGCAACACAAGTGATGCACAGTGGCTAGGAAAAACTCCCTAGTAGGAGGGACTTAGGAAGAAACCTAGAGAGAGGCCAGACTCAAGGGGGTGGCCAGTCCTCTTCTGGCTGTACCGGGTGGGGGATCTGAAGGTACACAGCCCATTGTAATAAGGTCAATCCATGTTCAATTATTGTCCAGCAATGAAGATATGATGGGTGGACTGTGACCATAGTCTTTATGTAGCATCAATACAGTTTGGTGTTCTTGCAAACGAAGACCGTGAAGCCGCCTGGAGATGTAAGCTGGCGTCATCGGGTGGAAACGGGATCATCAAACGCAGTGACATGGGATCCAGCACAGCAGCGGGCCAGGCACGGGA